>CATIWO010099373.1:0-17429 GCA_949673435.1 Macaranga tanarius | reverse complement strand
ATTCTATCCCAAGAGAAGAGGCCGGTAGCTTTCTTTAGTGAGAAATTGAGTGAGGCTAGAAGAAAGTGGGCTACCTATGATAAGGAGTTTTATGCTGTTGTGAGGGCTTTGAAGACTTGGGAACATTATCTCATTGCTAAGGAGTTTATTTTGTATACTGATCATCAAACTTTGAAGTATTTGAGCACCCAAAAGCATATTAGGAGTGATATGCATGCTAGGTGGTCGGCTTATATTGAAAAATTTTCTTATAAGCTTGTTCATAAGTCGGGGCAGCATAATAGGGTGGCGGATGCTTTGAGTAGACGTGTGGCATTGATGAGAACTTTTAGTTGGGAGATAGTGGGTTTTGATGTGTTGAAGGAGTTGTATGTAGATGATGATGATTTTAGCAAGGTTTGGGCTAGTTGTGTGCTTAAGCAACCTTATGATGATTTCTACATTCATGATGGTTTTCTCATGAAGAGTGGGCAATTGTATCTACCTCACACATCTCTTCATGAGAAGGTCATTTGGAATTTATATGGTGGTGGTTTAGCGGATCATCTTGGTAGAGATAAGACTATTGAGGCTATGAAGGAGAGGTACTATTAGCCTAAGTGGAAGAAGGATGTCACTAACCTAGTGGATAGGTGTTATGTTTGTCAAAAGGCCAAAGGACGTACTCAAAATACAGGATTGTACATGCCATTGCCAGTTCCTAATACTATTTGGGAGGATTTTTCGATGGACTTTGTGTTGGGTTTACCGCGAACTCAATGAGGTATGGATTCTGTATTTGTTGTAGTGGATAGGTTCTCTAAGATGGCACATTTCTTACCATGTAAGAAGACTGCATATGCATCCTCTACAACCAAACTATTCTTTAGGAGGTTGTGAGATTGCATGGAGTGCCAAAGAGTATCACATCTGATCATGATACTAAGTTCCTTAGCCATTTTTGGATGACACTTTGAAAGATGTTTGATTCTTCTTTAAATTTCAGTAGTATAGCACATCCACAGACAGATGGACAGACAGAGGTGGTGAATAGGACATTAGGTAATCTGATTCGGAGTATTTGTATGGATCGACCTAAGCAATGGAACTTTTCTATAGCACAAGCAGAGTTTGCATACAACAATGTTGTTCATAGTGCTATAGGTAGATCTCCGTTCTCTGTTGTATATATGAAATGTCCTAACCATGCTTTGGACTTAGTGAAGCTTCCAAAGGTACTGGGTATTAGTATGGCGGTTGGTGACTTGGAAAAGCAAGTTCAAGAGGTGCAAGCGGATGTCAGAAACAAGCTTGAGCAACCTAATGCTAAGTACAAGATTGAGGTGGACAAACATAGGCGTTTTAAGGTGTTTGATGTGGGAGATGAGGTTATGGTGTTCATTAGTAAAGCAAGGATGCAAAGTGGACATAGCAAGTTGCAACAACGCAAATATAGGCCTTATAAGGTAGATCAAAAGATCAATGACAATGCTTATGTTATTGATTTATTGGTATGGATGGGGATTTTGAAGACATTCAATGTTGCAGACATCACTTTATTTCAGCCAGATATGAGCCTTAGGTATCCAAACAATCACTCGAGGTCGAGTTCTTTGCGAGTGGAGGTGAATGATAAGGAAACGATACACGCCCGTGTATCATCTAATACGCCCGTGTCTTAGATGCTGAAAATGGACAGAGAGGTACACGGCATAAGGCACAGCTAGCCGTGTAAGGAACCGTGTTTTGCACTACCATATTTTTATATTGCAAACACGCCCGTGTTTCATGTGCTGGCAAGGGATACGGATTTTTAATCAGTTATTTTATTTGTTTGGGATTCTATTTAATTATTCTTGTTTTAGCTTTTTATTGCCTAGACTATAAATAGTTAATGTTAGGGTTTGTGGATTTGTAACTTTTAATCATTATTATCAAATTAAGCTTTGCTTTTTTTTTCTCTGGATTGAGAATTAATCTCTGGATTGAGGTTGTGAATATCTGGATTAAGATTATTTGTTCCTTTAAATAATCAACGTGTTTGATTATCGCGCTACACGCTGCGTCACTAAACGTACTAGAGTTTGAAGTGTTCTTCAATGACCTTGTTTCAAATAATTTCAATAATCTTTTCAAGTCTCTTCCCATTGATAAACAATAATATGCTTCAGGTGTGCCTGGAACATTTCATGGCCATCTGTTTCCTCCGGATACTCTCCATTTTGCCTACTCTTCCTATGCCCATTATCATCTATCAAAAACTGCTTGAAGAGCTACAAGACCCTTGTTCTGTAGCTTGGAACAAAGGCAAAGTGTACTTTACAAGTTCTCCAAGGGAGGTTGCGGACGCTTACATCAGGCAGTTTGCCAAGGATATGGAGTCATTTTTGCAAGCCAGGGCAATAGAGCTTGTTCCTGGAGGACTTATGGCTTTTCTCTTGGCAAGTATTCCTCCTGATACTAAATGCTCTCTCACTGCAGTTCTTGATCTTTTAGGAACAACATTAATGGATCTAGTCAAAATTGTAAGTACTTATAGCTAAATTTTTTACACATTATGTAAATTTTTATAATTATAGATGACTTATTTACTCCAAACATATTACATCAACTTAGCAAAATTGTTTTGCATTTTGACAATAAATGAGTAACATGTACCTCAAATAACTATATTCAATTATTTTCTTATCATCCATTTATTGGTAGGATGTATTAAACTCGAATTAAAAATTTTTCTATATAATTATATGTTGTTGGTTTAATTGGCAAGAAGTTTTAATTCTTTTAAGTAAAATCTTGAATTGATATCATTTAAAAAAAAGAAATTATGTTCTAATTATTTAAAAAAAAATTAAATTATAGCATTAAAAAATATTATGCCATTATGAGACAAGCACTTGATCACCGAGATGAAAGTGTAATATCAATACATCTTTGAAATGAATTACCATAAGCTAAAAAGCTTAACGAAGTATTACAATTGTGATATAGGGAATGCTGAGCGAAGAGAAAGTGGATAGTTTCAACTTACCTCTATACTTCCCAAACCCAGAAGAATTCAAGGCTTTGATTGAGAAAAATGGATGTTTCAGCATAGAAAGAATGCGTGCCCTTGAACTTCCTTGTCCAAATATCGATGAGGCTATTCTTCATACGAGGGCAATTTTAGAGGTGCCCATTCAAGGACCATTTTGGAAGTGAAATAATTCACACTGTATTCAATGAGTTGCAGAAGAAAATCATTGAACACTCAGTCACTTTTGACTTTAGCTACAACCGAGCATTTGTATTATGTGCAGTTCTCAAGCGCAAAATACAACTTTAAGAGGTTCCATTTAAGTTGATGCACAAGAGCTCGGACAATTGGAATTGTTCATGTCTATGTAAGTTCTTGAGTTTTTATAATAACATTATATGCACTTGGAAAGCTTCGTTTCCTGATTGAGTTTATGGTTAAACAAATAACCGTTTTATGTATGTTGAATATTGAGATTTTTCTTTGGTTTATGTAATATTTTAGCTCAATTAGCAGGTTATCCCAACTCCTAAGAAAACTAGTTATCAACTCATGCGGCCAAAAGTTGAGTAGTCAAGTGATATAACTCGGGTAAATTGTATCGTTAGTCACTAAATTTTACAATAAATTTCATTTTAGTTGCATTACTTTAATTTGTAACTTTTAGTTTTTAAATAACATCGAACAGTCATCTAAAAAATTCAGGTTAATTTTGATGACCTGACATGTCAGAAATACCATGTCATAATCCAACTCAACAAATTAAAAGTTCCATGTTAGTAACATGGGGTTATTAGCTTCGATTGTACCTAAACTTTACTCCTTATTTCAAAATGGCTACCTAATATCAATTTATTTTTTTGATCCCCTAACTTTAATTCTACTTCAAAAAGGGTATTGTCAAAATTTTTTTAGTCGTTATAATTTTTTAAAACTTTTTAATCTCTTAGTCTTTTTATCTTTTCAATTTAGTTCTAAAATTATGAAGACTTTTAGAAAATTATTTTCTCCATTCTTTTTCAAAACTCTGATACCAAGGCAAGTATTTAGTGATAGAATTGTTAAATTCCATTACTGATCATCTTAATTCTCTAATTGCTTTTTTAGAAACTTTGAATAAATCAATAGAAAATTATTCTGAGCAGTTAAGAGAATTAATTTGAAGGCAGAGTGAGTTTGAGAATTATTTTCTCAAGAATAGAGAACCACTAAGCTTTTTTGCTAGCTCTTGATATTCTGACGAATATAATAAGTTGAAAGAGTTTAAAAATTTTAAATCTTTTTCTGATTCCTAAGTAGCTCTTTGATTCCACCTAATAAGAGCAGACTCACCTTAAATGGTATAAGAGCTTTTAGGACAGGATGAAGAAAATAATTTTCTAAAATTCTTTACAACTTTAGGACTAAATTGAAAGGATAAAAAAATTAAGAGATTAAAATGTTTAAAAAGAAAAATGATAGACTAAAATTTTTTGACAGTACCCTTTCTAAGACAAAATTGAAGTTAGTAATCAAAAAGAAAAAAATTCATGTTTGGTACCCAATTTAAAATAAAAAGTAAGGTTTGGGTACCATCAAAGCTAATAACCCTAGGTTACTAATATGAAACTTTTTTTGAGTTGGACTGTGATGTGGCATCTCTGACATGCCATATCATCAAAATTAGCCTGAATTTTTTCTTTAGGTGACTTCTCGATGTTATCCAAATTAATGTTTAGTAATTAAAAAGTTACAACTTGAAGTAATGGAACCAAAATGAAATTTAGTTTAAAGTTTGGTGACCAATGATATAATTTACTGGTATAACTCTTTTCAAGACATTAATAAGTTCAGAGATACATCATTGCCTCCCATCTTTTTAAGTTAAAAAAAAAAAGTTATGAACTTGCACAATCACGTGACATGCAAAGTTAATATATATATATATATATATATATATATATAAAAATATATGGAAGATGGTACGTGTCTCGGTCCGAGACAGTCTCGGACCGAGACAATTACCACTTTGCCCCCCCATTTTACAGGAGGGCAGAAATATTTGGGAGGTAATTTTATATGTAAAATTATCTTTTTATCCCTTAAAAAATTTTCAATCTCTTATAACACGGGGGGCAAATTGGTAATTTGCCCCCCTGCGTCGTGTCTCGGACCGAAACACGACGCATTACCCTATATATATATATATATTAAATTGCTCATTCAACTTTATGAATTGTGTCAATTCTATTTAATTTTATTTGAAGGATCTAATTACATTTCTAAAAATTACTTTTAAATCTCTATAAAATGAATTTGACACCTATTAAATTCTTTTTATCCTTTTTTGTTACAAGAAAAAAATAAAATATAAGAAATAATTTTAAATTCTAATTTTACTACTCTCAACATAAATCTAAAAATTAATTTATAAATATTTTCATAAATTTTTTAATTTTTCAATTGAAAATCTTATATTCTAAATACTTTAAAAGCCACTTCTGAACTTTCAACTATAATATTTAAAAAATTTTCTAATAGGGATCAAACAAAAAAGTATGAAATGAAAAAAAGAGAAGTTTAAAATATTAAAAATATTAGTCAAGAATATAAAAATATTTAATTTTTCTAAAAATATGAAAATTAAAATTTTACTACTATTTATAGTAATAGTTAAAAGTACTTATATGCTTTGTATTTTTTATTTTTGTTTTTATTAAAAAATTAAAATTTTACTACTATTTATAGTAATAGTTAAAAGTACTTATATGTTTTGTATTTTTGTTTTTATTAATATTATTATATATAATTAATAAATTGATTCACAAGCTATAACTTTTTTTGTTTGTTTGTTATTATTTTTTAATGCATAAAAAGTTAAAATTTCATTTAAAATTAAAATTAATTTTGAAATTTATTTCAAACATGATAAGATTAAGATTGGAGAATATTTTTTTAAAATTTTATTTTTTCTTATAAAAGAAAAAATGAACATTGTCAAATTTATTCTATAAGGGTATAAACATAATTTTTAAAAATACAATTAGATCTTTCAACTAAAATTAGATTCACAATTCATAAAGTTGAAGGAGCAAATTGAAATGATTTTCAAAGTAAATTTCAATTGATAATTGGTCCAAAGTTCAGGATACAATTGATCATTTTCCTTATATTAAATAATTTTTATAAAGAAAAATTTTAAATTAATCAAATTGTTTCTGAAAAATGAAAATTTGCTACCTTTTATTTTTAAAAATTTAATACGTAATTCAATTTGGTTATATAACCAGTTCAACTCCAATTCAAATAAATAATATTAATTTTATTTTTTAAAAAACTTATTTAAAAATAATTAAAATAAGATCAAGAATTGAAGATTTTATTAAATCTAAAAAAGATTTACTCTCTGAATTTGTAATAAAAATTGTTTTCTATAATAATTAGAAGGAAAGAAAAAACAAAATAATTGCTAGAAGAAAAATTTTTCTACATATATATAGTAGGGCAAATTACAAAAAAAAAATAATGTGTTTTAGCATTTTTGGCAAATTCGAAATATCTTTTTAATTTTGACAATGTCATTCACTAACTTTTTAATTTTTAAAATTCAAATTACCAATAAAAAAATCAGGTCAAATTTTGCTGATCTGGCAGCTGTAATAATCTAAGTGGTCCATATAAATGCCACGTCAAAATACATTATTTTCATTATTTGCAAAAAAATACATTACCTTTCACTTCTTTTGTAATTTAATCACGAACTGTGTATTAATTATTTTGACAAATTGATATCTAATTTTTTTATTTAATTTATATTTTTTACTTGATACATGTATAATAAATATTTAAGTTATGATAATTCAAATTTAATTTTTCCAATTAAATAAATTATAAATTTTATTAATTATTTTTATGTAATTAAAATTTAATTGAGACATTTAAATTGAAATATATTTAGTTAGCTTAGTTACTTTATGTTAAATTATTATTTTGAAATATTTAAAATATTTAAATATTTTATTTAAATATTTTATTTAAATATTTAAAATTTTTAAATTAAACTATTTTCAAAATAATAATTTAATTCACAGTAAATATTTAAAGTATTTAAATATTTAATTTAATCAAATTGATATTTTATTATTTCAATTGACTTGCATATTACACGTTTAAATAAATTTTTTAATTAAATTATACATGAAATAATTAATGATTTATATGTTTTTATTGAAATCAAATCTTACTTTTTACTTTTATAGATGAATTTGTAGTAATTAATTAATATTTCATTTTTAATGAATAACTGTATTATTATATTTTAAAAGAAAAATGCATACTTTGTCCCTTATACTTTAACTTTTTTTTTACATTGCCCCCTGTACAAAAAAATCAGCACATTGCAATCCTATACTTTTATTTACCGGCATATTTGAGCCCTTATTAAATGGAAAAGAATAGCGTCAGTTAAAAAAATATCTACCTTAGTCCTTATAATTTTAAAATATTTCTTTTCAATCCTTATGATTTCTATTTTTAACAAATAAATCCATACAATTGCTAAAATAATTCAATTAAACTTAATAAAAATTTTAAAAATTATATACTTTTTATTTAATTGAGATGTATGTCATCTATTTCTAATAGATTTATAATAATAAAATATATATAATTATAAAAATTATACCATATTTTAATATTTCATTAAATGTTTATATAATTTATACACAAACGTAATAAAAATCAATACATTATAATTTAATCAATAAAAAGACATATAAGCTATTTAATAAATAAAATACTAGTAAAAATTTATAATATTTTTCAAATAAAAATAAAGGAAAATATTGAAAAATATTATCACACACAATTATTTTCTTATAATTAATACTCAATAAATCAATAATTCTATTACTTAATATTTTTAAAGACTAAAATTTACTATAATATTATCTTTAAACTTTATAAATTCATATTTTGTCATATTTGAAAAAATATAATAGACCTTACTCGTATTTGAATAATATATAAATTATAGTTAATTCATTACTATTTATATTAAAATTAATTTAATTTTTTTTAAAAAAATAGATATAAAATTACAATTATAAATTATATAAACTACTTCTTGAAAAATAATTATTAATATATATATATATATATATGATAAAAATTATATGGGTGAATATGATTTATTATATTTTATTTTTTAAATTAATAGCTCATACATCTTAGTTAACATCTTTTTCATGTATTATTTTTCACTCATAATTTCATGGCCTGGAACATCTTAGTAAACAATACTATGCTTCAGGTGTGCTTGGAACATTTTATGGCCGCCTGTTTCCTCCGGGCACTCTTCATTTTGCCTACTCTTCCTGATGAATGTCGAACCTTCTCCGGACCTACAAGTATAAAAGAAAACCTTGGATGAGCCTAGGATCTTCGATCCATAGGTTCTCCAATGCTTAAGTTAGAGAAAGTCTATTCAAGATAGAACTAATTAAGAGAAATATGAGCCTATATATAGGCATAAGTGGGACATACCTTGTCCTATTTAGATTAGTATCATGTGAGTCCTAATTCATTACCAATTAGGTCTCTTTAACCTTTTTTATCATTGATTTTGTATGTAGACATCGAGTCCTTTTTGGACTTGGATCCATGGGTATGGGGACATGATATTCTCATATTTATCATATGTCCCCCTCAATGATATCGAATATTTATGTTCAAAAAAGCTTTGAACTGGTGAAGGTAATAATTCCTGCCATATGAAAGTCGGAATTCCTTTGGTTCTGCGAATCGCGAGCTAAAGCCCTCCGTTGAGGAGGTCGTCTATTTGGAAGCATCGGAGAATTGTATGTTGTGAACCTTGAGAGGTACGTATGTTTTGACCTTATGAGGTTCGTTTACTTTAGAACCTGGAGAGGTTCGTATATTGTGAACCTTGAGAGGTTCATAAGTTTTGAACCGCGAGAGGTTCGTATGTTGTGAACCTTGAGAGGTTCGTAAGTTTTGAACCTTGAGAGGTTCATAAGTTTTAAACCGCGAGAGGTTCGTATGTTGTGAACCTTGAGAGGTTCGTAAGTTTTGAACCTTGAGAGGTTCATAAGTTTTAAACCGTGAGAGGTTCGTATGTTGTGAACCTTGAGAGGTTCGTAAGTTTTGAACCTTGAGGGGTTTATAAGTTTTGAACCGCGAGAGGTTCGTAAGATTTGAACCGCGAGAGGTTCGTAAATTTTAAACCGAGAGAGGTTCGTAAGGTTTGAACCGAGAGAGGTTCGTATGTTGTGAACCTTAATAGGTTTGTAAGTTTTAAACCTTGAGAGGTTCATAAGTTTTGAACCGCGAGAGGTTTGTAAGTTTTGAACCGAGAGAGGTTCGTAAGGTTTGAACCGAGAGAGGTTCGTATGTTGTGAACCTTGAGAGGTTCGTAAGTTTTGAACCTTGAGAGGTTCATAAGTTTTGAACCGTGAGAGGTTCGTAAGTGTTAAACCGCGAGAGGTTCGTAAGTTTTTGAACCGAGAGAGGTTCGTAAGGTTTGAACCTCGAGAGGTTCATATGTTATAAACCTCGAGAGGTTCGTAAGTTTTGAACCTTGAGAGGTTCATAATTTTTGAACCGCGAGAGGTTCATAAATTTTGAACCACGAGATGTTCGTAAGTTTTGAACCGAGAGAGGTTCGTAAGGTTTGAACCGAGAGAGATTTGTAAGTTTTGAACTGAGAGAGGTTCACAAATTTTGAACCGAGAGAGGTTCGTAAGTTTTGAACCGAGAGAGGTTCGTATATTTTGAACCGATAGAAGTTCGTAAGTTTTGAACCGAGAGAGGTTCATAAGGTTTGAACCGAGAGAGGTTCGTAAGTTTTGAACCGAGAGAGGTTCGTAAGTTTTGAACCGAGAGAGGTTCGTAAGGTTTGAACTAAGAGAGGTTCGTAAGTTTTAAATCGAGAGAGGTTCGTAAGGTTTGAACCGAGAGAGGTTCGTTTATTTTTGAACCTTAAGAGGTTTATTTTTGTGAACCTTGAGATGTTCGTTTGACCTTAATAGATTCATTTTTATTTTTGCATGGACTATCAAGCCTCCCCCTAGCTAATATTGTCGAATATTTATGTTCGATAAATTATGAGGCTCTGAGTGATGGTATTTGAAGATGCTAATATTTCTTGCCTTGCTAATCAAGCAAGTATATATATTTATTTTTATGAGGCTATGCTTTCGATGGTTAACGCATCTGATATGTTCGGACTATTCTCGTTAATCAAGTGGTATGTAGGCCTAATAAGGCGCTTAAAGTGTCCGAATGTTTGGATTATTTTCGTTAATCAAGTGGTATGTAGGCTTAATAAGGCACTTGAAGTGTCCAAATGTTTGGACTATTTTTCACTTATGACTCATTTTTCCGCTAATCGAGCGATATGTAGGCCTAATGAGGCACTTTAAGTGTCCAAATGTTTGGACTATTTTTTGCTTATGACTCATTTTTCTGCTAATCGAGCGATATGTAGGCCTAATAAGGCACTTTGAGTGTCCATGGTATTCAAACTTATTTTTCGCTAATCGAGCGATATGTAGGCCTAATGAGGCACTTTGAGTGTTCATGGTATTCAGACTTATTTTTTCGCTAATCGAGTAATATGTAGGCCTAATGAGGCACTTTGAGTGTCCGTGGTATTCAGACTTATTTTTTCACTAATCGAGTGATATGTAGGCCTAATGAGGCACTTTGAGTGTTCATGGTATTCAAACTTATTTTTTTGCTAATCGAGCGATATGTAGGCCTAATGAGGCACTTTGAGTGTCCGTGGTATTCGGACTTATTTTTTCGCTAATCAAGCGATATGTAGGCCTAATGAGGCACTTTAAGTGTCCGTGGTATCAGACTTATTTTTTCGCTAATCAAGTAATATATAGGCCTAATGAGGTACTTTGAGTGTCTGTGGTATTCAAACTTATTTTTTCACTAATCGAGCGATATATAGGCCTAATGAGGCACTTTGAGTGTTTGTGGTATTCAGACTTATTTTTTCGCTAATCGAGCGTTATATAGGCCTAATGAGGCACTTTGAGTGTCCGTGGTATTCAGACTTATTTTTTTGCTAATCAAGCGAAATGTATGCCTAATGAGGCACTTTGAGTGTCCGTGGTATTCGGACTTATTTATCTAAGTCTTATCAAACTCATTCTTTGTCAATGTTTGGCTTTGTAACTTTTTATCCCCACTCATGAATTGCTAGTTTTAGCTTTATGAGCTTTTATCAAAGCTCGAGTGTTGTCATCTTTGAACTCCATTTTGTATGGGAAAGGATAATCGCCTCCGCTTCATGTGTAATTTTTTGCATATGTGATATGTGACAATGGAAAACCTTCGAGAGCATAATTTTTTACTACTCCAGCTCATGAGCCATTATTTTTATCTGCAAGAAAACAACATGTGCTTTCTATGGCAAAATGATAGCATACTAGATTATCCATGATTTTGCAACATCACATGTATAGTGAATATCTCATAATTGTTACATGAGAAATTTGTGCCAATATTTATGATATTTGCATTACAAATAGGTATAGTTATTTTAGCCATGATATGCGGTATTAAGTATGTGATAAAAAGCGCGTGCTATATCATATATATGATATAATAGCGAAGTAATGCCTTAAATTAAAATCAACAATGATTTATGTCATGCAAAATTCAAATACGAATGAGCTTACTCGTTGTATGAATGCATTCAGTTAGTTGCTTCCTCTAGCTTTACTTTCCTCGTATAAAGTGTTCATATTTTATATTATTAAATTGTAAAATGATGATAATATATATGTTGATATATAGTTTAGGATAAAGTTCCTTATACATTTGACCACCTTTGATAGTTTTAGAGTGCTCATACCCTATTAATTTTTAATGACCATGGTTCAGTCATCATTTAAAGTCACATCATGTAATTTATGTTCATCCACATAATATGTGTTTGCAATTTATAATAATTACTTTATTATAAAAAATAATTGAGGAAGAAGACTTATCTGTTCTTGTCACTTGTTGGGATGCTTGTTATTATTTCAATTCCATACACAGGAATACAGGATGGCTTCTTCTGCATCATGTGGTGTAATCGTTGTCTGCTATATGTTTGCAGCATTATATGTTTGCATATATTTGCTGCTAGGTGGCTCGGCCACCTTGTGGTAGCTTCTCTTCAGCACTAGTGACAAATGTGAACTTCTCTGGTGCCAGTATTCAATAAATACACGATTATTCAGTCACTATCTAGGAATGGATGTCCATGATAGTTCTGATGTCAGCTATCTTCATTTATTGAAGCCAGGAGTTGTGATAACAATTGAGCCAGGAGTGTACATTTCATCTAGTTTTGATGTTCCAAAAAGGTACGGAGGCCTTGGGCTAAGGATTAAGGACAAAGTCCAGAATATTATGCAAGCTGCTTTAAGTTGATGATCCCTTTAAAATGTCAGAGTTTAAAATTCTTCGAGTTATTGGAACTTCTTCCAGATAAATGTTTGGCCATTATTGCCGTTGCTCTTATAAGTGTTGTACTTCCAGCTTTTCATTCAATAGAGGCGAGTTTGCTATTATCACATCTGTACTTGTGGAACTACAGATTAAGGCCTATAGATGAGGGAAATTGTCTACCCATAGCACTTTCAATGAATGACACTCAATTGATCCGCCGGAGCAAAATCTTCATATTTTTAGAAGACCTTTGAGCTTTAGTGAGTCTAGCTTAGGGAACGAAATCTTGCTCGTAATTTCTTCTAATCCAAACTATTAGTGTTCATAGGAGAAAGCAACTATTATCCGTCCTATAAAACTGTAATTGCCTATCTCAAGGTTTTTTTTTAAGTGAGTCAAACTCGCCACAGCAGATTTCTGCTACTTCTCCGTCAGTATGCTCTGCACACCTTCATCTAGAGCAAATATTGATGGGCAAAGTGTTCAATCATCTTCATGTGATAATGCCAGGGGGATTATTGTTCATTCCTCTGAGTGGTGATGGTGATTTCAATAATTAGGTTTTTTAACCACTGTATAGTATCAGATGGGTACGAAAACGTTCATGGTCTCCCAATATTAGCTATGGGAAGTAATCTGTCTTGTTCTTTTATGATATCATCTTTGCTTGAAGCACTGGTTTGACTCACAAAGTTCACCAAAAACTTAGGACAAATTGCCCTACTGCTAAGACTGGACTTCTTGGTGGTGGTGTTTTCGTTTCTCTCGATTCAACCCTCTTCTGGTTAGTTTCCCTCATGTTAGCTGATAATGCCCGAGAAGACTACATTAATGAGGTGGAGAATGGTTGCAAAGCTGAGCCTGGTCAGGTGCTTACAGATGATTCTGATGCACCTGCATATCTCAAGGGCTCTGCATAAGATAGAATGACCTGTACTCCATCAGATAATGTATTAGCATTCGAAGCATGGCCTATATAAATTCCAGGTCAGTGAAATTTCATTCCACTCTCGCATGTGTCTTTCCGTTGAGAAGGAACTGGAGGCATGCCTGCATCCTGAGGCAACAGATGCATCGAGGCTTGGCTTGATTATGAATGGGCTTTAAGTTATCAAAGATTCGACAGGCAAAGGGAAATGATAACTTTCGCTTGAGGACAAGTAATAACAAGAGTTATCGAAGTGGTCTTGGCCTCAATGCTAGTGCTTTTGATGTAAAAAGCTTCAGTTTGGGCACAAAATTAAATAGGGAAGCGCTTTTGCCAACGCTGGTCACCTCGCGACTGACAGTAATCGAAGTGGTGCCTTCGGCCTTACCTGAAGCGGCAATGGCCATCGACAAGCCTGGTATGCGAAAGATGCAACTATTGTACTATCTCTTACAATTATGCGGATTATACCTTTTCTTATTTATCGGCTAAGATAATTGCTGATTCAGGTATTGTTGCTGGGTTAATAACCCTGATTGGTTATACTGAATCAGATATGCCAAACCTAGTTGTATTATCATAAGGATTTTTTTTATGTCACCCTTGTGGATGCCTCTCTTGTAGCCACCCATCTCACTATTGTGTATCATGGGAGAGTTGAACAAGCTTTATGTAGCCGGCAACATATAGTATTTAGGAACTCTTGCTGAACATGTTCCATAATAAAATAACTTTCTCTTCGTCATCAACAATTTTGTTGGCTTTCATGGGCCAATTATTGGAGCGTAGCCATAATATAATCTTGACCTAGAATCATGTATTCATCGATGTCTCTTATGTGCCGATACAATTTCCATTCCATGTTATATTGCTTGGGAAGACAACGATCGTGGCCCAAAAGATTCCATGTATATATGAGAGCTTTATATGTATATAGAATATCTACTGTTATTGAACTGGAAATTATGAACATCATAAATTGGGGAAGTAATTTTCCCACAGACGGCGCCAATTGATGAATGTCGAACCTCCTCCGGACCTACAAGCACAAAAGAAAACCTTAGATGAGCTTAGGATCTTCGATCCATAGGTTCTCCGATGCTTAAGTTAGAGAAAGTCTATTCAAGATAGATCTAATTAAGAGAAATATGAGCCTATATATAGGCATAAGTGGGATATACCTTGTCTTATTTAGATTAGTATCATGTGAGTCCTAATTCATTACCAATTAGGTCTCTTTAATCTTTTTGATCATTAATTTTATATGTAGACATAGAGTCCTTTTTGGACTTGGATCCATGGGTATGGGGACATGATATTCTCATATTTATCACTTCCTATGCCCATTCTCATCTCTCAAAACTGCCTGAAGAGCTACATGCCCTTGTTCTGCAGCTTGGAACAAAGGCAAAGTGTACTTTTCAAGTTCTCCAAGTGAGATTGTTATTGCTTACACCAGGCAATTTGCCAAATATATGGAGTCATTTTTGCAAGCCAGGGCAATAGAGCTTGTTCCTGGAGGACTTATGGCTTTTCTCTTGAGAAGTATTCTTCCTGATACTAAATGCTCTCTCACGGCAGTTCTTGATCTTTTAGGTTTTATATATTTGGTCCATGGGCTCTTTAGCCTCTTATGACAGTTCTTGATCTTTTAGGAACAACATTAAAGGATCTAGTCAAAATTATAAGTTTGTGCTTAGCGTATAATTAACTCATGTACTTGCTTACAGCTAAATTTTACACATTATGTAAGTTTTTATAATAAAGATAACTTATTTGCTCCATATGTATTACATCAAATTAGTAAAATTGTTTTACTTTTTGACAATAAATGAGTGACATGTAAGTACCTTTAAATAATTATGTTGATTTATTTTTATCGCCCATTTATTTGTAGGATGCATTAAATTCAAATTAACAGTTTTTCTATACAAACATCTGTTGGTTTAAGCAATGAGAAGTTTTGATTGTCTTAAGTATCATTTTAAAAAAAAGAAAATTATATACTAGTTATATAAAAAAAATTAAAATTATGGCATGAAAAAATTATTATACTGTTATAAGACAAGCACTTGATCACCAAGATACTAGTTTAATATCAATACATCTTTGAAATGAATTACTACAAGCTAAAGAACTTAAAGAAGTGTTCCCAATTGTGACGTAGGTAATGCTGAGAGAAGAGAAAGTGGATAGTTTCAACTTACCACTATACTTTCGAAATCCAGCAAAATTCAAGGCTCTGATTGAGAAAAATGGATGTTCCAGCATAGAAAGAATGCATGCCCTTGAACTTCCTTGTCCAGATATTGATGAGGCTATTTTTCACATGAGGGTAATTTTTGTAACATCTAACCCTACCAGTACTCTTATTAGAATGTCACACCCTTGACCTTATTTAATTTGAGCACTGTTAAGGCCAAGTATTACTTCTATCTTGTCCATTATTTATTACAAAGTCTTACAACATAGGAAATTTAAAAACACATTATCGATACATATATCTATTATAAAAATAATCACTCCAAAGTTATCCTTCAACTTTATACATAAGTTTTGCATTACAAATTATTAATGCAACCTGCTCAAACCTATAATATATCTATTACCAAATATTCTACAAAGCATTACTCTTGAGGTTCTCGCTACATCTGCTTCACTTATTATATGCCACACTATCTTCCAGACAACTAATCATAAAATCCTGTTACTCTAGAAAAAATTTATAAAAAGAGTGGTAGGCATTTCCGGGAGAAAATACTCAGTGAGTCAAATAGAATATAAATAGGGACTATTCAAGAATAACATCACATTATAATTCCCAACAACAAGTTTCAGAGAAAGCTTTACACATTTTAAAATATTTCTAATAACCACGTTTGATAATTTCACTTTCGTCATGCCACCAGGATAATTATTTAAAACAACTCTAACCTCTAAAATTAAAATATAAAATTCAAATATTCGAATAACTTTTTAATACCACATGTTTGAGCTGTGGAACAAACATTGATGTCTGTAAAATATTCACTTATTACTTTTCATGTTACGAAACTTGTATTTCTCAACTCCTTCTCCCCTTCTTCTTCTTCTTCTTCTTCACAGTTTCTTCTTCTTCTTCTTCTTTTTCTTCTTTCCACGTTTTCTTCTTTGCTTCTTTCTTTCTTTCTTTCTTTTTTTAAATTCTTTTACTATGGCAAATCTCCTTCTTTAAGTTTCAAACAACTCTTTCTTAGTCCTCAAACTTCTCACTTCTTCCTCTTTAGTCATTCCTAAACTTTCTTTAATTTAATTCAATTTTACCCTTTTTTTAAAAAAATTAATCCCTTAATTGAGTTATTCCCCACCAAAATAAATAATAAATATTATTACTTAATCACACTGACTAGTCACGTCGAGGTCATGGATGTTGCAATTTTAGAGGTGCCAATCACTACTAGAATGCAACGATTTACAGACGGAAATTAGCGACGGACAGTTTTCCATCGCTAATTACCGACGGACGTTGATTACCGACGGATTTAGCGACGGACGTTAAATCCGTCGCTAATTTTAGTGACATATTGAATATTCGTCTCTAATTAGCGACGGATATGAAAATCCGTTGCTAATTAGCGACGGATTTAACGTCCGTTGCTAGAATTAGCGACAGATTTAACGTCCGTAGCTAATTTTAGCGACGGATACGGAAGTCAAATCCGTCGCTAATTAGCGACAGATTTTTATATCCGTCGATAAAATTACTGACGGAAAGAAAATTCGTCGCTAATTTGTTAACATTATTAAAAAAAATTATTAATTTTTGGTATTATATGAATAATTCTATTAATTTTATTAACCACCATAGTACTAAATTTTAATATTAAATAATATAGTTCTAATTTTTTATTAATATAAATTAAGCACTATCTATTATGTTATTACTATAATATATTATATTAATTAAATTTTTTAATTTAATATAAAATATAATTAATTTTTAAGTAATTTTATTACAAAACTACGTAATTTTGATTTTAATGTTATTAAATCAAACATAATATGAATGAAAAA
>CATIWO010099288.1:0-11929 GCA_949673435.1 Macaranga tanarius | reverse complement strand
GACCATATGCACCATTATGTGCAATATTATAATTGTTGACTTAAGTGAACATCCATGCAATCATAAATCTTATGTCACTGTTCAATCCACTCATCACATGAGTATCCACATGTCTATTCTGATATCTCATATTAAGTAGTATGAGACTCACCACCTCCCACTATCGATATCACATACCGATCAAGGATAATAGATAGAGGTGATAGTCTAGAGATTAATACTACCTAAATATTAATCCAACAACTATGAACATAGTATATGTACTAAATAAGCTTGTCACTCATATTATTAACTCTTGATAATAAACTTATCTAATATTATACTAAGGGTAAATATTCAAATAAATAAACATTTTAACTTAAATGAATATTTTATTACCATGGGGATAAATATACAATGTCTACATACAATAATAGCCCTATGGCACATCTATACTAATAATCGTATGCTTCAATCATACATATCACATATATACATTGAACATGCAGGATGAATGCATAAATAAGGAGTGATCCTGGGCCTTTCCTAATCCTATTCTAACACTTAGAATATTACAATTGGTCCTAGCCCAAGAAAAGCCTTCATTCCATGAGCCTCCTTATCCACCATTATCATGGGCCTTGCCTCTAAGCCTTCAAGGTTGAATGGGCCTCTAATTGAACTCTTCAATTTTACATTCAATCCTTGGCATACCAAGGTAAATAATTTACATTCTAAAACTATGTAATTAATATTTAATTACATAAATAATAATAATAATAATAAGAAATTATTATTATTACATTCCATAAGATGTAAACTAAATCCATGATCATTCCTTGCATGTATGTTAAGTATTCAAGCGAATGAGCAATATTGGACATACAAAAGGAAGAAGAAATAAATTGAAGAATTAAAGGCAGGGCTACACATGAGTGCTCCCCACGATCGTGAGGAGCCTGTCTGGCTTGTGAGGAGCCCTACCGAGGCACAATTTTGCTTAAAAATTAATGGTTTTGTTGAACCAAACATGCAATATTAAGCCACAGCACTTGTAACTAACATAATGTTCAATTACAACACTTGCAATTAACATTATTCATATGCACAACACTTGCAAATATTAACATGTTTAATCACCATATTCACAACACTTGCAAATATTAACATGCTTAATCACCATATTCACAACATTTTCAAATATCAACATGCATAATCATAACACTTACAATTATCAAGATTTTTAGCATGTAAATCATATGATAGATGGCTCTGATAATACTTAAAGGATAGTGTGATAGTGTAACAATAAAAAATGCAGAATTTAAAAATTCTGATTGCATGCAACATTTGCATTAAATACAAAACACATCCATGCCCATAGATCATATCACATATACTCTTACATAGCTAAAAATGCATCAAGGATAATATTTTATCAACAAACAACCAAGTCATGCATTCACAACACAAGAGTTAGCAACTAAGAGTTTAGTAACATATACAAGAACTCCTAGTTAGTAGCACACTCGAAAAGCTTTGGTTGAAGTTGATCTATAAGCTCCAAGCTCCAAGCTCCCCAAATATGAAGCCTTTAGCTTGATACACACGGATTGGACAAGGAAGACCTCCAAGGATGGTGATGCTCATGCCACAAGCCTCTTCTATATGACCCAAGGTGCTTGCATGAACCTCACCAAGCTAGGATGTATGGAACAAGTAAGCAAGCTCCAATGCATGATGGTGTAGTACTTGTACAACTCTTGTACAACAATGGTCTAAGCTTGAAAGCACACAACACTTGTGTATAATAATATTCTCTACACTTAAAGAAGAATAATGAAGAAGATACTCTTTAGCCTTTTCTCTCTTTTGTAAAAATATCAAAATGCTCTCAAATATGCAAATGGAGTTATGTGTTAGTTCTCTCTACAAACTCCACTAACCATCAATATAAAAATAATATAATAATAGTTATGACTTGAGTGTCTCATACTCAAGCCATATGAATTAGGAGTTAGAGTGTTGTCTCTACACTCTTCACTAATTTAAATTAAAGTGTTTGTTTATTTGAGTATTTAGGGGAGGCCAGGCCTATGATGATGGTGGATAAGGAGGCTCATGGAATGAAGGCTTTTCTTAGGCTAGGCCTAATTGTAATATTCTAAGTGTTAAAATAGGATTAGAAAAGGCCCATGATCACTCTTTATTTATGCATTCATCTTGCATGTTCAATGTATATATATGTTATGTATGATTGAAGCATGCTATGTATGTATATGATATGTATATAAATGTATGTATGTTGGCATGAAATGTATGTATAAGATATGTATGTTGCAAAATGGCTAATGTGCAAAGTGAGACCTTAATTTAAATTGACCCAAAAATCTTCCAATTAAATTTAGGTCTAGGCTTTCCATTGGAGCAATAACTTGTATAGTTTTGGGCTTATGTACATTGGCAATAGACACATAGAAGTGTACATAAGGCCCAAGAGATTCATGTAGTGTTATTGTGAAGTATGAGATATTGTGGGTGTATAGATACACTATAGGCCAAGAATGGCAGATAGGCGTACCTGAGGTTTGTAGTGTTCAAATCTGTACACTTCACTGATCCAATGGTATGGACCTAACTAATGCCAAAGGCAAAGAAAAGCAATGCGTACCTGAGGCCTATAACATTAGAAGCCAGATCTAATGTAACCTCACATGAGATGTGATGGACAAGAGTTGTCCACTTAATGAGAACTAATATTCTAAGAATGACAATGTGTACCTGAGGGATATTAGTGGCCCATTAAGAACTCCATTACCCACTAGAAATCCATCCAACAAGGGATTTCCATTTCCCACTTGGAAGTGTAGGATTCGTTAAGTTAGTGGGAGCCCATTATGATTAAAGACCAAATCTAATGGTGATAACAATGACTATAACTAATCAATCTTATTACCTTTTACAGAAATTGGTAACATGAGACCTTCAAACCCACTATTAATTATACTCGACAGTAATCAGCTCATAGGCCCAAATTTCATAGACTGTCTAAGGAACCTAAAAGTTATTTTAGCTTCTGAAAAAATACTCTATGTGAAAGAGCAAACCGTACCCCAATCCCTTCTTAAAAATGCTCCACAAGAGGAGCATGAAACTCTTGCTAAATGGAAGGATGACGATATGCAAGCACATTGTATAATGTGGGCTTCTATAACCACTAAGTTACATCGGCAACATGAGAAGTACACAATTGTAAATGAAATCCTACTACACCTACAAGAGTTATTTGGTGAGCATAGTAGGACCGCTAGGTATGAGATATCTGAGCGGTTTTTTTGTGCCAAGATAAGAGAGGGAGAGAACATTGGAGCCCATGTGAACCCCATGATTAGACTTGTGGAGGAGCAAAAGAGTCTAGACTTCACAATGGACTTCCACCTCTAAGTGGATATGATCCTCTAAAGTTTCCCAAATCATTCAGGCAAACCAGCGCCAACTTCCACATGAACAAAATAGAGTGCACTTTTGTGGAGCTATTGAACATGCTCGTGATAGCCCAAAAGGCTATCCAAGGGAGCAAAGGGAAGGAGGTTGCACTTATTGCCTCTTCTACTGGGACTAAGAAAAAGGCCAATAAGAAGCACAAGGACAAGATAAGTATTGTCAAGCCCAAGGGAGGGATAGCTAAGAATAAGGGCAAGGCCACCGTAAGGGAGGACAAGGGAAAAAGAAAGTGTTTCCACTGCCAAGGTGAAGAGCATTGGAAGAAAATTGTCCAAAGTACTTTAAGTCTCTCAAGACTAAAGGAAAATGCAAGGATGGAGAAGGTAAGACTTTCTCTAGTTTATTTACTTCTAAATGTTCTAAGAGCTCATCTAATGCATGGGTATTGGATATCGGTGCTAGTTCTCACATTTGTTCATCCTTGCAGGATATAGCAAATGAGAGAAGGTTGAGGCCAATTGAAGTAACCTTAAAGCCTGGAAATGGAGCAAGTGTTGTAGCCAAGGGTATAGGATCTACTTCTATTGATTTGCTTGATTATAATTTATTATTGGATAATGTGTTGTATGTACTTAATGCCTTTAAAAACATTATCTCTATCTCTAGTTAGACTAGTAAGGGTTATGAATTCCTTTTCGGTTGAGATGTATATAAAATTTATTTTGGAAATGAATTAATTGGCATGGGTTATGTGATACATGGTTTATATTATGTTGATAATATGTCTAATAACATTGAGCCCCAATCTAATGTGAATGCAATGTTAATTGAAAACACCTTTAACTCTAAATATTTATGGCACTTGAGATTATGTCAGATTGCGAAAGATAAAATCATAAAGTTAGAAAGGATGAGAATCTTGAGTAATCATGAATCCACATCCAATCCAACTTGTGAGGCTTGTCTTCAAGGCAAGATGACTAAATGACCATTTTTTTGATAAATGGCAAGAGCTAAAGATATGTTGGAAATTATACATAGTGATGTATGTGGGCCATTTAGGGAAATGGCTAGAGGTGGCTTCTTCTACTTCATTACCTTTATAGATGATCTATCAAGGTATGGGCACTTGTTTTTTATAAAGACTAAGAGTGAATCCTTTGAAAAGTTCAAGGAGTTC
This sequence comes from Macaranga tanarius, assembly GCA_949673435.1. Taxonomy (NCBI): domain Eukaryota; kingdom Viridiplantae; phylum Streptophyta; class Magnoliopsida; order Malpighiales; family Euphorbiaceae; genus Macaranga; species Macaranga tanarius. The sequence continues at coordinate 7,326 of CATIWO010099288.1, read as the reverse complement.
AAAGCCCAAGTAGAGGGCCAAATCGGGAAGAGTATTAAAACTCTTCGATCAGATTGAGGAGGTGAATACTTAAGTACTGAGTTCGTTGAGCTCCTTAGGGAACATGACATTGTATCACAGCTCACGCCACCCAAAACACCACAATTGAATGGTGTATCTGAGAGGCATAACCATACCTTATTAGATATAGTACGTTCCATGATGAGCTATACCGATATTTCCATATCACTTCGGGGTTTTGTACTCCAAACGGCCCGCCACATCCTTAATCGTGTTCCATCCAAGTCTATCTCTACTACACCATATAAGATATGGCATGGTAAGGCACCAAGTCTTAAACATATTAAGATTGAGGGGTGCCTAGCTTTTATCAAAAAGCTGAAATCGGACAAGTTGGATGCAAAATCGATTAAAGGAAGGTTTGTTAGATATCTTAAAGATAGTTTAAGGTATTGCTTTTATATTCCTACTAAACAAGTTGTTATTGTAAGCAGAGATGCTATATTCCTTGAGAAAGAATTTCTTAAGAAAGGTGGCAAAGGAAGGAAAATAATGTTAGATGATGAGTCATCTAAAGAAGCCCAACAAATTGATCAAATGGACTTTGATCAACCCGAGGAGCCTATCCTAATTGAGAATGTCATCACACCGACTCCTAGAAGGACTAGTAGGGTATCTCATCCTCTAGAGAGATACGATTTTCTCCATGATATGTAAGAGTTACATGTTCATGAAGAAAGCATTCATGATAATGATCCTACTGCATATGAAGAAGCTTTATGTGATAAAGATTCTTCAAGATGGCTTGAGCAATGAGAACTGAGATGGATTCCATGTATGCTAACCAAGTCTGGACACTTTTTGATCCACCTGAAGGTATTGTACCTATTAGGTGTAAATGGATCTTCAAAAGAAAGATTAGTGCAAATGGGAAGGTAGAGACCTTCAAAGCTAGGCTTGTAGTGAAAGGGTTTTACCAAAGGCAAAAGGTTGACTATGAGGAGACCTTCTCGCCAGTAGCCATGCTTAAATCCATTCAGATTCTTTTTGCTATTGTCGCACACTATGATTATGAGGTTTAGTAAATGGATGTCAAGACCGCCTTTCTTAATGGTTATATTAAGGAAGACATTTTGATGGAGCAACCTAAGGGTTTTGAATCCGAGGAAAGCTTGAAAGTGTGCAATCTTCATAGATCTATCTATGGTTTAAAGCAAGCTTTAAGGAGTTGGAACCATCATTTCGATGAGGCTATCCATTATAAAGAATGAGGATGAGCCATGTGTTTACAAGAAGGTTAGTGGGAGCCAACTCACTTTCCTAGTCTTGTATGTTGATGATATACTTCTCATTGGGAATGATGTCGGTATGATGACATCTGTGAAAGTATAGTTGTCTAAGACCTTCTCAACGAAAGACTTAGGATAGGCTATCTATATTCTTAGGATTTGAGTATATAGAGATAGATCGAAGAGAATAATAGGTTTATCTCAAAGTATTTACTTGGAAAAGGTATTGAAGAGGTTCAACATGCTTAATTCCAAGAGAGGATTATTACCATCTAAGCATAGTATCCACCTTTCCAAGACGATGTCGCCCAAGACATCTGAGGAAATGGCGAAGATGGCCAAGGTTCTTTATGCCTCGTCTATAGGAAGTCTAATGTATGCTATATTATGTATTAGGCTGGATATTGCCTATGCTGTTAGTGTGACTAGCAGGTTTCAATCCAACCTAAGCTTGGAGCATTGGGTGTTAGTTAAGGCTGTCCTTAAGTACTTGAGAAGAACTAAGGATTTAATCTTGACTTATGGAGGAGGTGACTTGCAACTTATGGGTTTCATAGATTTTGACTTCCAGTCAGATGTGGATGATGGAAAGTTCTAAGTAGAGTATCACTGCTGATTCCACTATAGAGGCCGAGTACATAGCCACATCGGATGCTACTAAGGAAGCTATTTAGATTCGGATGTTCGTCTCTAAACTAGGAATTATTCCTTCCATTGAGTCAGTAGTACTTCTTTTCTATGACAATAATGGAGTCATTGCTTTGGTAAAGGAACTGAGGTCTCACCAGAAATCCAAACACATCAAAAGGCGCTATCATGTTATCAAGGAGCTTATTGGAAAAGGCGATGTCCTTGTGTAGAAGGTAGCTTCAATTGATAATATGGTTGATCCACTCACTAAGGCACTTATTCAGCTACAGTTAAACCACCATCTTAAGAAGATGGGTCTTAGATATTATAGTAAATAGCACTAGTGCAAGTGGGAGATTATTAGTATAGATGTGACCTAGGGCCATTATTATATGTAGGCATTATATATTTATCCCTATGGCAATGAAATATTCATTTAAATTAAGTGTTAAGTTTATTTGAATATTTACCTTTAGTATTATGTTAAATGAGTTTATTTATCAAGAGTTGATAATATGAGTGATAAACTCATTTAGTACATATGCTATAAATGTTCATAGTCATTGGATTAATATAAGGGTAGTATTAATCTTTAGACTATCACCTCTGTCTATTTTCCTTGATCGGTATATGATATCGATAGTGGGAGGTAGTGAGTCTCATGCTACCTGATATAAGATATCAGAATAGACACGTGGATACTCATATGATGGGTGGATAGAACATGTGATGTAAGATTTGTGATTGCATGGATATTCACTTTAGTCAACAATCAAAATCTTGGACATAATGGTGCATATGGTGCTTTGACCTGAGGCGACATGGTCATCCACATATGGTTGGTTAGAGTTTGTTACCGCTTATATACTTGTGCTAGCCACGCATGGGTATATGGTGTGTGGTGGCTCTAGTTGGTTGTATGTAGGGATGAGTGATCGGCCAAGATGGAATTCATTACCTGGAGTGAACTAGGATAAGATCCTATGCTATCTAAGTTATTCTTGATGAATAAGTACTTAACCAGGTCAAGCTCGACTTACCCGAAAAGAGTTTCAGTGTTAGAAAAGAGTTTCTAGTAGTAGTCGTGTTTATCTAGTAGTGTATGGAATAATGCACGATGATTGTGTTTTGTGGTTCTTGTGGATCTACATAAAGCATTAATTTCTATTTGGGTAGTCATGATATCTACGTTAAGGGTCACTCACTACTTATGGAAACTAAATGTGATTAATTGGAATTTTCACATTTAGTATGGAAAGGTGTTTCCATGATATTAAGTGTTAATATTATTTCCCATTGCCATTTAATCTTGAACCTAGTAAGTCACACACATAAAGGTTGCACTTGCGAAGATCAATATTAATTTGATTATTAATTAAAGAGTTTAATTAATTAATTAAATTAATTGAATTAGATTTGCACGTATGCGGGAATCTAGCATATCCCGAAATCTAAATTCAAAGATTGGGACTTAATATCAATTAAATAAATATTAATTTGGACTTGATTTAATATGTGATATTAAGTTCAAGGACTAGATTAATATTTGCCTCCTAATGGATTTCTATATGGGCCATGAGATGGACCTAGTATATTGATAATGATGAACTTAAGCTTGGGCTTTATTTAAAGAGTTTAAATTAGCCCATGAATTAAATGTTGATATGGAGTGGGCCTCTTTAAGTGTAGAGAAGCCTATGTGCTCATAACCTTAGCCCATATCCATTAAGTGTTAATGAATATTAAGGCTAAGGTTATCCATGTAACTAAACACCACCAACTCACTTGTAAAGCCAAGCCATGCATATAGATAGAGTATGAGATACTCAATCTATCAAATGTATGTAGCTTGACTGTGAGACACTCAAACTATAGCATTGCATGAGACTTGAGTCCGAGACACTCAAGTTGTTATTGTTTAATATTAGTTTTATCTATATTAATGGAGAGTGTAGAGACAACACTCTAACTCCTAATGCATGTGGCTTGAGTGTGAGACACTCAAGTCATAACTATTATCATATTGTTTTTATGTTGATAGTTAGTGGAGTTTGTAGAGAGAACTAAGACATAACTCCATTTGCACATTTGAGAGCATTTTGATATTCTTAAAAAGGAGAGAAAAGGCTAGAGAGTATCTTCTTCCTTTTTCTTCTTCAAGTATAGAGAATATCATTATACATAAGTGTTGTGTGCTTTCAAGCTTAGACTATTGTTGTACAAGAGTTGTACACGTACTACACTATCATCCATTGGAGGTTGCTTACTTATTCCATACATCCTAGCTTGGTGAGGTTCTTATAAGCACCTTAGGTCATAGAGGAGAGGCTTGTGGCTTGAGCATCACCATCCTTAGAGGTCTTCCTTGTCCAATCGGTGTGTATCAAGCTAGAGGCTTCAGACTTGGGGAGCTTGGATCTTGTAGATCAACTTTAAAAGCTTTTTGAGCATGATACTAACTAGGAGTTCTTGTAAGTGTTACTAAACTCTTAGTTGCTAGGTCTTGTGTTCTGAATGCATGACTTGATTGTTTGTTAATAAAATGTTATTCTTGATGCATGTTTAGCTATATAAGAGTACATGTGATATGATCTATGGTCATGGTTATGTTTTGTGTTTAATGCAAATATTGTATGCAATCAAAATTTTTAAATTCTGCATTTTTGATTATTACACTGTCACACTATCCTTCAGTATATCCGTTGCCTGGGGCCGGATACATATTTTACCTAAGGATGGCTTTCGTGAGAAATGGACCAGAATGTAATACGTCTTTGTATGAGAAAAGCAATATCATAAAATAAAAAAAAGTGAATATTTTTCTGAACTCCAATGTTTGTTCCACAACTTACGAGCATGGTACTGGAAGGTTATTTGAATACTTGAAATCTAATTTGATGTGGAAAATGTTTAAGTTATATAAAATGTTATCCCTAGTGATATGATAAAAGGGTAATGCTAAGTGTTTATTTGTCATACAATAGTGTGTGTAAATCTTTTTTTAGCAATATTGTTAAAGGTTCAATTTTTCAATCTTGTTATTTCATTATCGTGGTTCCAAAGTGATATTAATCACAGTGTTATAAGATTAATTATATGAAGTGTAATCATGATCTTGAGGTTCACGATTTAAGAACTCATTTATTATGAGATATAAAGGTTAATTTACTGATAGTCGCTATTGGTAAGAGACATGTATGTGATTAGCATCATAATCAAATGAGAAAATTGTTAAATTGAGTTGTGATATAAATAATTCTGAAGAATAGAGTCATGGTTGAGATGTTTATTGAAGAAAAAGATTATTAGTAAATAACATAACTAGTATTCCTGAATTTTGAGGATGAAATTCTTATTAGAGGGAAAGAATTGTAACATATGTGTCATTGAGCAAAATTAATTCAAGCTAATGATAATTATGTATATTTAAACTGATGATATTAGATTGAGATTACTACGAGTAATTATTGTCATTTTATTATTATTGAGAATAACGAAATAAAGGAGTTAAATTAAATAGAAATTTGAGGGATGAAATTGAAAAGAAAGTAGGGATGTAATTGAAATGAATGAGAGTAAATGAAGTTAGGAGGAAAGGAAGGAAAGATAAGGGATCAAAGTGAAAAGAAGGGAGTGGAGTTGTTGGTTCTACAGAGGAAGGAATGACTTGGTATGGGAAGAGAAGAAAAGAGAAAGAAGAAAAAGAAGGAAAAAAGAGGAGAGAAATAAGAAGGAAAAGAAGAGGAAGAGCTCTCTGAAATTCGGCATCCGAATTCAGCAAGGTGAAATAAGAAATCAAGCGAGATAAATTAGTGAGTGGCTTCAAATTTAAATGGGGTTTTCTTTTACTTTTGGTTTAAAACATATATGTATATATCATGTTGAGTTTTGATGATTTCTCCTAGATCTAGAATGCTTTTGGTAGTTTTTACTATGATTGTTAGCGTTTTGAAGTGCTATGCATGATATATGATCGATTAGTGAAGTGAAATTGATTTTTTGGGTCAGAAATCCATGATTTTTCATCTATTTGCATGTTCTAGAGGTGAACAAGTGCACGCTTGATTGAACAGGCACACACCTATTCACTAAAGAGGCATGCGCCTCATTAGGCACCTCTGTACAGAGGCTGGCACCTCTGCACAGAGGCTGGCACCTCTGCACAGAGGTTGGCGCCTCTGTAGCAGAGGTGGGTGCCCCTGCACAGAGGCACATACCTCTGTGGCTATGCCAGGAACCCCTGCATAGAGGCACACACCTCTATAGCTATGCTAGGTGCTGCTGCACAAAGGCACATGCCTCTGTGGCTGAGACGGATGTCTCTATACCCTATTTCGCGACCGTTTAGTTAAAACTTGAATTTTGGATAGTCGAGATGCGCAGCGTTGCTTAAGGAGGACCTAACTTTCGGCACTGATTGAGTTACAGGGCCCATAATATATCAAATTGAAGCTGGCTCAGAGATCTATAAGGCATATATTTAGGTAGCTTGATGATTTTGATGTCCAAATTCCATCATTTAGGCCTCCGATTTGATCTTTAAAGTTTTACCGGTGTTTATAGTCTTAAGTGTGTATGCACTAAGAGTTAGAGATTCCATTATGAGACATGGTAGATTTGGGTAGTTGTGTATGGTCAAAGCCTAAGGTCGAATACACATACTACCATATAAGTACAAATCTATGTCGGGGATATGATAGGATTGGTAAACGTGTATAGTCGTAGTCTGGGGCCGGTTACCCATGTTACCATGTAGAGGTGGTTGGTAAATGTGTATAGTCATTGCTTGGGGATGAATATACATGTTACCATATAAATGCGAGATAATAAATATGTATAGCCGGTGCCTAGGGCCGGATACATATATTACTATATATGGGTATAACCGATGCTTGGGGCCAGATACATATGGTAAGTATGCATAGTCGGTGCTTAGGGCCGGATGCATATGTTATCTTACAAATTTATGATGGTAAGTATATGGCCATTACTAGGGGAGGAGTACACATTACCTTAAATACAAGTTGGCAGTATGCATAACCATTGCCAGGGGCCAGGTGCATATTATACCCGAGATATATGTATAGCTGATGCCTGGGGCCAGATACATATATCAAGGCAGCGTAACACTCGAGTTATCATTGGATTAAGTGCTTATCACAATTAAGCAGCATCATCATAGTCAGTTGTGTACTAATTCATATCATTTGAAATTTAGTACATTATGAATCGTAGTATTGTGGAGATTATGGTATCATTGATAGTATGTGTTAGTATAGGTGATATGCCCTAGAGGAAATCATGAATTATGACATTGTATTTTATCCCAAATGGCCATGTAATGTTCTTTTAAATAAAGTGTTTATTTATTTGAAGCATTACTCCATTAGCATTATGTTAAATAAAT
>CATIWO010099273.1:0-42628 GCA_949673435.1 Macaranga tanarius | reverse complement strand
TATCCATTAAGAGTTAATGATATCAAGGCTAAGGTTATCCATATAACCAAACACCACCCACTCACTTATAAACCAAAGCCATGCATATAGATAGAGTATGAGATACTCAATCTATCAAATGCATGTAGCTTAAGTGTGAGACACTTAAGCTATAGCATTGCATGTGACTTGAGTGTGAGACACTCAAGTTATTATTATTATTATATTGGCTTTGTTTAAGTTAGTGGAGAGTGTAGAGACAACAGACTTATGCCAATTTGCACATTAGAGAGCTATTTTGATATTCTTCTAAAAGAGAGAAAAAGGCTAGAGAGTGTCTTCTTCCTTCTTCTTCTTCAAGTGTAGAGAATACCATTATACACAAGTGTTGTGTGCTTTCAAGTCTAGGCCATTATTGTATAAAGGTTTTACAAGTTCAAAGTTCATCATCCATCTGAGGTTGCATCCTTGTTCCATACATTCAAGCTTGGAGTGGCTCTAACAAGCTCTTGGGTATAAAATAAAAGAGAGGCTTGTGGGTAGAGCTTACCATCCTTGAAGATCATCCTTGTGCAACTTGTGGGTTTCAAACTAGAGGCTTCACATTTGGGGAGCTAGAAGTTTGTAGATCAACATCAACCAAAGCTTATTAAGCGTGCTACCAACTTGGAGTTTTGTAAGTGTTACCAAACCCTTAGTTGCTAGGTCTTGTATTGTAAATGCATGACTTAGTTGTTTGTTGATGTATTATATTATTCTAGATGCATGTTTAGCTATGTAATAGTACATATGATATGATCTATGGGCATATATAGATTCATGTGTTCATGCAAAAGTTACATGTGTTGATACAAGAGTTGCATACAATTAAAAATTTTAAAATTCTGCACTTTTGATTGTTATATGACCACACTTTCCTTTAGTTAGAGAATATCCAAATGAGAAAATTTTGGTTCTAAGAGATAATGATATTGAATCGGAGAGTGAGAGTCATAGTGATGGTAATATGCCTTCTTTAAAAGATTATAGTGATATTGAATATGCTAAATGTGATAATCTTGTTGTTCAGAAAATATTGAGTTGGCAAAATAAACATAATGACCATGGGGATTAAAAAAATTATTTCATACTCATTGTTTGATTTCTAACAAATTGTGCAATATGATTGTGGATAATGGAAGTTGTACCAATATAGCAAATACTTTGCTAGTGGAGAAATTGAATTTACTTACTACTAATCATCTAAGACCTTACAAATTATAATAGCTTAATAAAAATAGTGTGATGAAGGTAAATAAGTTTTAATTTATTTTTAAATTAGTAGATATAAGGATGAGGTTTTATGTGATATATTACCTATATTGGTCAGACATATATTTTTAGGATGACCATGACAATATAATGGGAAGGCAACTTAAAATGGATTCAAAAATAGGTATACTTTGACTATGGATGGAAAGAGGTATCACCTTATACCATTATCTCCAAAAAAAAAAACTTTAAAGATCAAATGTGCATTAAACAACAATATGAAGAATTAAAATCTTTGTTAGGAAATTCTTTAAAAAGGAAAACCTTTGAGAGAAAAGAAAAAAGGTGAGATGAGTGAGCTAAAAGATTCCAATTCTCTTGACCAAAATGGAAAACATAAGAGGAGAGAAAATAAGAAAGGCTTGAATGAAAGAAAAATGAATGTTTATGAAAAAATGAGTAATGTGAGAGAAGCCATGATTTTGAGACAACCAATGATTGTACTCATATATAAAGATATTTTGCTTATTTCTAATAAAATAACCAAAGATTTGCCTAGTGTTATTGTTAATCTTTTGCAAGTTTATAAGGATCTATTTCTGGATGAAATTCCAAATGGATTGCCATAAAAAAAAAGGCATTAAACACCAAATTGACTTTATTCCTGGAGTAAGTATATCCAATAGACCTGCTTATAAATACAACCCAGAGGAGACTAAAGAAATCCAAAAGTAAGTGACTGAGCTTATGGAGAAGGGTTATGTTCATGAAAGTATGAGTCCATATATTGTACCCATTTTGTTAGTGCCTAAAAATAATGGAACTTGGAGAATATGTGTTGATTGTCGCACCATCAACAAAATTATAATAAATTATAGACATCACATTCCTAGACTAGACGACATGTTGGATGAATTACATTGTTCATTTTTTGTTTTCAAAAATTAATTTAAAATCTGGTTATCATTAAATTAGAATGAGAAAAAGGTGATGAATGGAAAATGGCATTTAAAACTAAGCATGGTTTATATGAGTGGTTAATCATGCCATTTGGTTTAACTAACGTACTTAATACTTTTATGAAATTAATAAATCATGTTTTAAGTGCATACATTGAAAAGTTTATTATTGTCTATTTTGATGATATCTTGGTTTAAAGTAAGAGTTTAGATGAGCATGTACAACATTTGAAATATGTTTTTGATGTGTTTAGAGAAGAAAAGTTGAATTCTACTCTAATAAAATGCATTATTTGCACTAATGAAATTATTTTTTTTGGATATATTATCAATGACAAAGGCATTCATGTTAATCAAGAAAAGATAAAAGTAGTTAGGGAATGGCCAACACCCATAAGTGTGAGTGATGTAAGAAGTTTTCACAGTTTATCTGGTTTCTATAAGAGATTCATTAAGAATTTTTCCACTATAATTGCACCATTAAATGAATGCATTAAAAAGAATATTGGTTTTAAATGGGAAAATAACAAAATGAGACTTTTAACTTGCTTAAAAATAAATTAAGTTTTGTACCTTAAAAATAAATTGAGTAGCCTCTAGGACCTAGCAATATTAAATAGCTTGTCATTTCACTTTCACTTGAAATTAGCTTTTGTCCATTGAATCGATATATATAAATATAAATGTTATTAGTGTGGGATTATTATGATAATAAATTCTGCTAGAAACTTTAGAGGAATGGATCGAAAATATTCCAATTGAATTCATATCTAATTTAAAAGTTTAAGTTGTTAATCTAAGTTATGAAACCGATGATATATATAAATATAAATGTTATTAGTGTAGGGATTATTATGACAATAACTTATGTTAGAAACTTTAGAGAAATGGATTGAAAATATATCAATTGAACCTATATCCAACTTAAAAGGTCAAGTTGTTAATCTAAGTTATGAAACTGACGGCGAGAAGAAGGTCTCAATTAAAAATGATCGTGCAGGAAGAATGTATTTTTAAATATCGGCTACAACTCTGATACAGTGTTAGAAACTTTAGAGAAATGAACTGAAAATACACTAATTGAACCCATTTCCAACTTAAAAAGTTTAAGTTATTAAGTAAAAATATTTAATTGGTTTATAAATCCATTTAATTTAAGTTATAAAACGAATGTGATATTAATTGTTTCAACAAATTCTTTGAAAACACTTACGACCATAAGTCAATAACATCGTCATGTATTGAAAAACTGCACGCGTATGTGTACATATGCACCCATCGTATATATATATATATAACTAAGACCTCGGAGATGAAGGTAGAGCGAAGGTCATTATTGTTATTACGTGCTAGAGAGTTGGGTTAAACTGAAAGAAGCAAAAGAAATGAAGAACTTAGTGTGGGAAGATGTGTCAGTAGTGGTAGTGGGCAACCAATCCCACAGCTTGAAGATGAGTAGTAGCAGCAAAGAATCATTAGCAAGCAAGAAGCAGCTGCTCAATGGGCTTAGTGGGTTTGCTTTGCCTGGTAGGATTTTGGCCATTATGGGTCCTTCTGGCTCCGGTAAATCAACCTTGCTTGATGCATTATCTGGTACCCTCTCCTCTCTCAATTTTTTTTTTTATATATAATTACTTTCAGTATCAGATAGTTTATAAAAATTCTGGCTAATTTAAATAAAAAAAAAAAAAGCCCACAAAGGACAAATCTCTCTAGCTCATCTTTGTTTCTTCAACTTTTTAAATGAGATATTAATTATTAGTCTAGAATATTTTCTTTCTGGTTCAAGATTAATTATGTCTTCATAATTAATATTGCTTTGCTTGCTGTCATGAACTATACATATATTTTCTATTTCATTGTTTAAATAAAAAATAATAATTAGATCAAGCTCAATCAATTAGTTCGCTTGCTGAACTAAAAACATTTTTTGTTTGCAATTTTACGATATATTTGGTTGAACTGACTAATTTTATGATATTTTTTTAAAAAAAAAAATTTATATAAGAATGTGTAATTAATCAAATTAACTAAATCATTTTATCCGTTCATTTTCTTTGCCGATAAAAAATATTAGAGAAAAATAAAATATTATTTTCTCAGTATTTTCCATTTATTTGAATATATATATTATATAGAGCATGCTTTCGTTATTTTCTTTTTTCCAATCAAAAAAAGTTTATAATTTATTACTAACGCATATTAAATGTAAAATAAAGGTGGTACTATTTAATCGAATATATATTTGTTTGTTTGTTTGTTTTTAGGTCAAGCAATACACATCCAGTTATGTTGAAAATGAAATACAAAAACAAAAAATAAAAAGGACAAACCATACAAATCAAAAGGAGGTATTGCCAGACGTGTCCTCTGGAAACAGAATGTAATGAACAAAGTTATTGTCATGCATTAATAATCCGTCCTTAATTTGGTGGAACATTTAGGTTGTTCATGCATTAATAATATCTGCACTTTGTACGAATCATTTTTCAAAACAAATACAAATCAAAAGGAGGTGCTGCCAGACGTGTCCTCTTGAAACAGAATGCAATAAACAAAGTTATTGTCATGCATTAATAATCCGTCCTTAAGTTGGTGGAACGTTTAGTTTGTTCATGCATTAATAATATCTGCACTTTGTAACAAATTGCCATCTGTAATGACAAGGACAATGTTGTAATCCTAAAAGAAGAAGATGGATTTGACTTAAAAATAAAAAAGATATTCGCAAATGTATCGAATATTATGAAGTTTGACAATAATTCGCTAATTAATTTGAATAGCTCTAGTTGGAGCGAATTAAATATATTTTAATTTTTTGTTTTAACTAATTTGAATAATCCATGTACTAAAATTTTTTAAAACATAATATTACATTTGTTTCGTTAGACAACAACCTTAATAGTAATGTTTTACTAGAAGATTATTTCAAATGCTTATAGTCTTAATTTTTCGTTTCTCAATTCATGGGTAGCTTATATTCACACTCACTTTCATAAACTATTTTTCATAAAAATAATAATTCTTATCAATATTAACAAATGAGATTTAAATTTAAAGTTAGAATTTTTCAATTTCTAGAATAAGTACAAATTTGATCATTGTAGTTCGTCTTTTGATAAAATTGATCATGCAATTTAATTTACAACATTTAAGTACTCCGAGTTTCATATTTGTTACATTTTAGTATCCTATAAACTAATATCACTATTAGTTTATAAAAAAAAATTAATATAATATTAAATTTCAATAATCAATTTATTCTACATATAATTTATTATCAATTTAACTAATTGTTATTTTTAAAAATATGTAAATTTATTTTAAAAATTATTCCTTTTTATTCATAATAAAATTACAATACATCTACAATTATTATAGTTAATTGAATGATATATTACTATTAAAAAACTATATTATTTATAAGAGTACTAAAATGTAAAAAAATATAAAATACAGAATATTTAAACAAGGCAAAAAAAACCATACAACTAATTTTACCAAAAAATAAACCATAAGAAGCAAAATTGTATTTATCCATTTTCCAATTCTTTTTTTTTTTTTTTGAACAGATCCATTTTCCAATTCTTCTCACCAAACAAATGTGGGAAGGCAATCAAATGTATTACAATATTTACATTTTGAAAAAGACAAAACTGTCCGTTGGATTAGAATTGGATTATTGACACCTCTAACCCAAAAAAAGAAAAAAAAAAAAAGAAAAAAAATCAAATCCCTCTTCTCAAAATAGTTTATTTATTTTCCAATACCAATGTTATTATTATTTTTTTGTCCAATTAGAAGTGGTAAATAAGTTCCGATGGTAAGAATCATAACCCTAATATTAGAGAAACACATAATCATTGATTGCTTAAAAAAAAAAAAAAAAAACTTCATTGCTGAGTTTAATGTGGAAAATGACTGATCTTAGTAGAATGGGTCACACAAACTCCTACCACACACTTTTGTTGCAGTGTGTGGTAGGAGTTTGTGTGACCCATTCTAATAAGATAAGTCATTTTCCGCATTAAAATTAGCAATGAAGTCCTTTTGTCAAATTATTAATATTTTGCACATTTTGTTGGCAGGAAGGCTTCCACCAAATGTAATTATGACTGGCAGTGTTTTGTTGAATGGGAGGAAGAGAAGCATAGGCTGCAGAACTATTGTAAGTAATTATATATGCGGGCGTGATCAAGGCAAAAAAAAAAAAACCATTTTTTGGTCCCTGAACTTTTCACTTTTTTTGCATCGAGTCCTTATTCATTTATTTTGATGCATTGAATCCCTAAACTTTAATTTTTTATATGCTTTGAGTCCTGTGGTCAATATTCAGATTATAGAATATATAATTGAGTTCGTATATTTTTAAATTATATCTGATTAAGTTCTTATAGTTTTAATTGTAACTAATTTGATCCTAATTTTTATGCTAAAGTGATTCCAATTTAAATTATTAGAAATTTAAATAAATTATATATATTTTCATCATTTTCTTATCTAATTATACATATATAAGTCATTTAATATAATTATGAATAAAAATCTGAATTTGGATAAAATTAATAAAAAAGTATTGAATAATGATATAATCATTTTCGTATTTTTCACTTGATAAACAAATTAAATAAAGTAGAGTATTTATATTTTAACTAAATGAATAATTGTAGGTTTAGAATTTTGTTAATAAAATATTTGGTTAATATTGTTTTTATCATTTATTATAATTTTTAATTTAATTATTGAAAATTTAAAATTTAAATTTATCACATATAAATAATTTCATTTTATAAATATTAAGGGCCGAGCATGGTACGAAAAACATATCAAGCTATACTAAAGTTGCAAACCGAATAGTATTAAAATAATATTGAACTAAATAGTTTTATTCCTGTACCAACCTAAACCAAATTGGATGAATACTTTGTCAAGGTTCTAGATATTTTATAATTCTCAAAACCAAAAAACTGTATCCACTACTGAAATATATGCATGTGTAAAAAATGTGTGATAAAAATAAATTAATCTCTAAATATATATTAAAAAATCAACACACCATATATAATTATTGTTGTATTAAATATGTAATTAAAATATAACTAGATATAATCAATTAATTGAGATTTGTATATAAAATTACATACTAAATATAATCAGTTAATTAATTTTTGTTGTTATTTTTTTTTATAAAATTAGTTATGATTTTGGTTATATAAATAGATAATTAGTGTTGAAATTTTTGAAATTCTCGAATATTCATTTTAAACTGTACAATATCAAATTATTCTAAAAAAATTCAAAATTTCACACTGAACCATTCCAAAAAATGGAATGACATAATATGGAAATATGATAAAAATATTTATCATATTGATTTAAATTGGATTTTTATTCTACATATATTTTTAAATTTTTTGAAGATTATAAAAAATTTTAATTGATATAAATTTATTAGAAATTAATGACCTATACTTTAATTAGACAAAAAATACTAAAAATATGTATTTTAATAATTTTAATAATTTTATTAAAAGATTTAAAAAATAAGAGCTTAAGTGGTTAAAAATTAAAATTAAAAATATTTTATTGAATATAAGTTTAAAATATAGAGACTTAAAAATTATAAATATTTTATTGAATATAAGTTTAAAATATAGAGACTTAATTATATATTTTACAATCTAAATTTCGATCAAAGGAATATTTTATTGAATATAATTTTAAAATATAGAGACTTAATTATATATTTTACAATCTAAATTTCGATCAAAGGACTGGATGCATGAAAAAAAAAAAGTTTAATGATTCAATTCATCAAAACAAATCCATAAGGACAATGTGAAAGAAGCCGAAAGTCGGGGACCTGAAAATGGGTTTGGCCCATGATCAATTTTAATAAGAAATAAACATTATGTGAAGACAAAATCCACACATATAGCAAAACATATTTTTTTTTTTTTTTTTTTTTTTATAAGGGAAAGGGAGGGGCAGGACTCGAACTCGAAACCCTCTACACTGCCAGTGAAAGTTTTAACCACTAGGTTAAGGGTGCACTGGCACAAAACATAATCTTGATTATGAGAAACCCATGGCTTAAACATATGTGGTTTTATTTTTAAAATTTTAATATTTTATCAACTAATACTATTATTATTTTATAATAAAATTTTAAAATAATATCACTTTTCAATAATTAAAATATTTTACATATTACTATGACTATTTGAATGCTTTTAAAAATATTATATTAAAATCAAATTTTTATTTATTTCTAATAAAAGTAAAAATAAATTTTATTTTTATATATTATAAATTTTTTAATCAGTTGAATGTTATATTACTTAGTACATAATTTTACTATTAAAAATTATATTAATTTAATATTATATTATATACTTTTAATAATATTACTTATTAGGATATTAAAATGTTGATAGCTAAAATAACAAATTTTTAGATATCATGAAAAACACCCTTTGTTTAAGTGAAAAAACATCTAATCATATGATACATTTTTATATTTTTCCAAAAAAAAAAGTCCAAATCATCACTCACATCATAAGTTACTTTTTGTTTCGATAAATTTAATTGTATATCTGATGATAAACTTTATCCTTAGAAAAATTATATTTTACTGTCTATAACAGATCTCTTTAAACAACAGGAGTTTCTGTTCCTTTGAAAAATGTATGCTTGGAGTTCCTTGAATAAATTATGTTTCACTAATGATTATGAGACATTGAGCTATAATATTAACCTTAAAATTAAAGTAATAGGCTAATTAGGCCAATATTATAATTTAATGACTAAATTATAATAACATTTGTTGCAAAAATATCAGTTATGTCTCACAAAGATTCTTCAATGCCTTCAATTTGATGTGTGTTTCTTATATACTTGCAGTCTTATGTCACTCAAGAAAATTTACTTCTGGGAACTCTTACTGTAAAAGAAACACTAACATACTCAGCTCATTTGAGACTTCCATGTACAATGACAAGAAAAGAAATCAATGAAGTGGTAGAAAAAGCAATCAAGGACATGGGGCTACAAGACTGTGCCAACACCAAGATTGGAAACTGGCATTTGAGAGGTATAAGTGGTGGCGAAAAGCGAAGAGTTAGCATTAGTCTTGAGATGTTAACACAACCCCATGTCATGTTTATTGACGAACCGACTTCTGGACTTGATAGTGCTTCTGCTTTCTTTGTTCTTGAAGCTCTTAAAAGCATTGCTCTTGATGGAAGAATAGTTGTTTGTTCTGTTCACCAGCCAAGTAGTTTTATCTTTGATTTGTTTGATGACTTGTGCCTCCTTTCGAGTGGCAAAACCATTTATTTCGGAGAGTCAAAGGCAGCTATCAAGGTATGGTGGAGTATTAGGATTGTGAAAATTTGACAGAAACTGTTGAAATGAATGCTGGTTTGATTATCCTGTAATGCAGTTCTTTGCTGAGGCTGGATTTCCTTGTCCAACAAGAAAGAACCCTGCTGATCATTTTCTTCGGTGCATCAATTCAGACTTTGACAAGATCTCTGCAATTCGATTAGGATTGCAAAGATATTCGGTTTGTAGCTATACAATCTCCATCACTCCATAACTTATGAGTTCATCGAGTGTCTGTCTTGTGGTGCAGAATGTCAAAACTTCATTTCTTGACTCCCTTCTTTCCCCTTCAAAAATTTCCAACATGACAAAAATAAGTGCATTCTAGACTATGTTATTTTTGTTTAATTATTGTTTTTATATGTTACAGGAATCCCCAGAGTCTTCGAATTCTCAAATCACAATGAATACAGAGGACATCAAGGCAGTACTTGTTGAAAAATACAAGAATTCTGCTTATTCAGTAAATACTAGAAAAAGGATTAGAGAGATTACTCTTGTTAATGTAAGTGATTCAACATTGAGAAAATCTAATTTACATTCAATCATGTCCGAACATACATTGATTTCATGACATATAATGCAGGATGAGCTTGTGAGTGATTCAAAGATGAATAATAGCAGTTGGTGGAAGAAGCTTTGCATATTGACAAGTAGATCTTTTGTGAACATCACAAGAGATATGGGGTATTACTGGATAAGGATCCTGTTTTGCATTCTAGTTGCAATAGGTGCTGGAGTTATGTTCTTTGATATTGGCTTATCATTCTCATCAATCCTATCAAGATCAAAGTGCTACACATTTTTTTTTGACTTCATGCTTTGCTTGTCTGTTGGAGGCTTACCCTCTATCAGTGAAGAATGGAAGGTACAGTAACAGGTTTTGCATTCGACACTTACGCCAAGATAGAACTGTTTTTGTTTTAATGATGTTCTTCATCAAACCAGGTATTATACTACGAAAGATTAAATGGGCATTACGGAGAAGGTGTGTTCATGCTTTCAAACTTCCTCGCAACGTTCCCTTTCTTGGCAATCATAGCTCTATCCGCCGGAAGCATAATATATTCCATGGTGAAATTTCACATGGGATTCTCAATCTTTTGCCATTTCTGCATCAACCTCTTTTTCTGTATTTCTATTATGGAGAATGTTGCAATGATTGTTGCATTACTTGTGCCTAACTTTTTGATGGGCGTGGGAGTTTCAGCTGCTGTAATTGTAAGTGAACGAGTAAACACTATACTTCTTTTTTTAACTGAATTGTCTTGAAACAAACTAGTAATAGTATTGTATTTTGCATGCAGATGTTTTTGACAATTCCATCTGGACTATATAGGGAAGTCCATTACCTTCCCAAGTTCTTCTGGCGCTATCCGATGACCTATATCAGTTTCACTACCTGGTCTGTGCAGGTAATGCTATTCGCCATTTAATTCCTAACAGCCAGCTTAACTCGTTTGGTATATATATATATATATACTAGTATACACAACACAATACATGCTTCGCACGCGATCTTTCTATTATTGGACTCGTTTTTATGAAATAAATTTAAATTAAAAAATATTAATATGTTTAAAATATTTTTAACTTTAATATTTTTCTCTTCTCAAAATATTTCATGTATTATTTTTAAATTATAACTATAATTAATCAATATAAAATAAAATTTTAAAGACATTATTTTTCTCTTCTAAAAATATTTCATGTATTATTTTTAAATTATAATTATTTTATTATATTTTAATAAATTAATTTTTTGTAGTATTTTTAATAATTTTAACATTAATTTTTATTTTTTTGATAATTATACATTGATTTTGGATTTTCTTATTTTAGTATTTCATTTTTTAAAATAAAATTTTATATACAATTTTTAGATTATAAACATAACAAACCATTAAATAATAAAAAATAATAAATTAATTTTAGTTATGTTTTATTAAATTTTAAATAATTTTCATTATAAATCAATTTTTTGGTCATGATTTTAACATTTATAATATTAATATTTATCTTTTTTTAGTAATTATATATCACTTTTTAAAATTTTTTTTAACTTACTACTTTTCTCTTTCACAAAAATTTTATTTACAATTTTTAATTTATTATTGATATTCATCATTAAATAATTCAAAATTACTTAAATTAATTTTAATAATTTTCGTAATAAAATTTCTAACAATTAAATTTTTAACATTTTTAACATTATTTTTCTCTTCTTTTCACTCACTATATATCACCTTTTTAGTATTCTTATTCTAATATTTTTAGTTTTTGTATTTTTTTTTAAAAAAAAACTATATGTACTATTTTTTATCTTATAATTATAATTAATCATTAGATAAATTAATTAACTTAGTTTTAGTTATTTTAATTAAACTTTAATAAAATTTGTTCCTGTAACTTAATTTTTAATATTTTTAACATTGTTTTTTTAGATATTAATTATTTAAATAGTAAAATTTAATTAAATTAGTAGTAACTATTTTTTTTATTAAACTTCAATAAAATTTCAAAATTATACTATTTATTTAATTTATATAAGTCCAAATAATTATTCATCTAATTAACGTAAGAAATATAATTTTATTTAAATTAGAACTAAATATACTATTTTAACATTAATTTTTCTATTTTTTATTAATTAAATATCAACTTTAAATATTTTCATATTCGCACTTCATTTTTCAAATAATATTTCTATGTAATATTTTTAAATTATAATCGTAATTAAGAATTAGATAATAAAAATAATAAATAATTTTAATGATGTTCTATTAAAAGTTTTTCAAATTTGGTCTCTATAATTAATTTTTATCATCCTTTTAGCATTTTTAACATTAATATTTTTCTTCTTTTTAGTAATTATACATCACTTTTAAATTTTTTTTAACTTAATACTTTTTCTTTTTTTAAAAAAAAAATTAGGCACAATGTTTTCAAATTATTATCATAATTAATCATCAAATGATTCAAAAATAGTTAAATTAATGTTAATTACTTTTAATAAACTTTAATAAAATTCTTCACTCAACATTAAGTTTTTAGTATTTTTTCTTGACATTTTTAACATTATTTTTCCTCTTTTCTTACCTATAAATCGCTTTTTTTTTTTAATTATTATAAATAATTATTATTATTTATAATTAAATTTTAATAAAATTTCTAAAATTATGTAAAAATTCATCTAATTAGAATAGAATAAATAATTTTATTTAAATTACAACTAAATATACTATTTAATTACTTTATATCATGTAAAATGCAAGTTAACCTAACTAAAATAGGAAATATAGTTTAATTATAATTGTAATTAATTTAATTAATTTTCAATTAATATATTGTTAAATTATCCAGGTATTGTAAGTTATCCTAATCAAAATAGGAAATACAATTTAAATTAAATTATAAATATAATTATAATTATAATTATAATTAATTTAATTTAATTTCAATTGATAAATTACTAAATTATCCAACTTGCATACAATAAATAATACGGATAATTTTGTAATTTCTATATAAAATGCAAGTTAACCTAGTTAAAATAGGAAATATTATTTCATTTAAATTATAATTATAATTATAATTATAATTAATGTAATTTAATTTCAATTGATATATTACTAAATTATCCAACTTGCATACAATAAATAATACAGATAATTTTGTAATTTCTATGTAAAATGCAAGTTAACCTAGTTAAAATAGGAAATATTGTTTCATTTAAATTATAATTATAATTATAATTATAATTAATGTAATGTAATTTAATTTCAATTAATATATTACTAAATTATCCAGATTTTATAAGTTATCATAATCAAAATAGGAAATACAATTTAAATTAAATTATAATTGTGATTTTAATTAATTTAATTTAATTTCAATCGGTAAATTACTAAATTATCCAACTTTTATATAATAAATAATATAGATAGTTCTGTAATTTTACGTGCCCCCTCTTCGTATATATACTAGTAAACACAACATATACTCACAGTTCATGCTCAGCTACAATGTTGTAATGCTCGTGTGCAGGGTCAATACAAAAATGACATGATGGGACTCGAGTTTGATCCTATGGTGCCAGGAGACTCAAAGCTCAAAGGAGATAAAGTACTTGAAATGTATTATGGTATTGATTTAAGGTGGTCAAAGTGGTGGGATTTGGCTGCTGTCTTCTTGTTATTGTTGTGTCACAGGGCTCTTTTCTTTACGGTACTAAAATACAAGGAAAGAGTTCTATTAATGTTAGGCAGACTCTATGCCAAAGAAACTATCAAACACTTAGCACAGAAGCCTAAATCATTTAAGAGGGACATACATAGTAGCTTCTCAAAAAGACACCAACCTCCCCATCCATTGTCTTCTCAAGAAGGTCTTTCATCACCATTGCCTTAGCAGACTATGTAATTATACAAATGCTCTTTATATTTATTTATAGAAAATTAGTCAACTTGCAAATTGTCGGCTGAGTGCCAAGTCATTCGCTATCTTGTATCTAATATAACCTGTTTTCAGAACAATTAATTTACTGATTAATTAAAGCACAGATTCCTAATAAAATGAAATTAAGAATTCTGATATGATTCTATGGAAATTTTGTTTAAATTATGTACAACTTTATGTACTCAGATTAGATCATGTGCTTAACTAAAATGATAGTGTACCTGCACTCCCCATGATGCATAACTCATGTAGGAGATATCACCCAGAATCTGATCCACAGAAACAAGCGGCAGTCCATATCTTGAGTCGCTACATGACCGAAAAACTACAATAGCAAAGTTGTCAGATGTGGGGAATGTATAATGATTGAAGATTGAAATCAGTAAAATTTGCATTGCCAGCTATGCATGTATAATCTACAATGTAATGGAATAATATCATTGTAAGAATTGTAATGCATTATTTTACTAAACAGTTTGCTACAAACAAAATTGAATGACAAAATGATGGTACATTGGCCGAACTGGTGTTGCAAAACCCTCATTTATTTGCATCGATGAATTCTCTGTATTCTTTCTTCATTTTGACTCCCGATACAGTCCTGCATAACCAAAATAGAAAACTAAATACATGTTAATAAGGTGATGTTGGACGTATGGAAGAAAAAAAAAAAAAATTTCTAGCCAACCTAAGCATCTCCTTGTTCTTAAAGAACTGCACACACGGGGTACCCATGATTCCAGCTGCTTCAGCTATTTCTGGATCTTCCTCAATATCAATTTCAACAAAATGCACATTTTGATCATATTCATCGATCACCTGCCATTTAGTCATTCAACAGAAAAAGAAGGGTGGTCATGAATATTGTTAATAAGTCCACGGGCCCAGAGAGTGTTGGCCCACGTACTCACATGTGGACTTATAAATAGGGTTGAGCTCATGTAACACAAAACCAATTGTCTTACGTTAAAATCCAATCTACATCACTTATAAGTCACTCTTAACTCTTTCTACTTTTCCAATGTGGATATATTCTTCAACACTCCCCTTCAAGTGTAACTGAGCTTGGACTAGTTTCACTTGCCAAACACAAATGGGCCGCAGCCAACAACTCACAAGGTTACAAACGGGCCGCACCAAACGACTCACAATGTCACAGACAGGCTGCACCCAACGACTCTCAAGGTCACAAACGGGCCGCGCCCAACTCTAGGTCTTAAACACGAGTCCAGGATCATTACTCTGATACTATTTTAACAAGTCCACGGGCCCTGAGAGTATTGACCCACGTACTCACATGTGAACTTATAAATGGGATTGAGCGCATGTAACACAAAACCAATTAGCTTATGTTAAGACCCAATCTACTCTAACTCTTTATACTTTTGCAATGTGGAATATATTCTCCAACAAATATAAAATATGTACACAAATATCAATCAACATAAAACATGAATGAATAATAAGATATGAATGAAAACATCCACGCTAGTCTTGTGGTAACTTTATTCTGATGTAATCTGCATATATATTGAATAAAAAGCCATGTAATTGATGTGTAGTGACCTACTTGCTGTTATTCTAGTATTTTTTCTTTTTTGTTTATTTTTGAAGTAAATGTGCTGTTATAGAGTGTCTAAAACATTCATCTGAGTAACAACAGTTTTTCTTTATTTTTGTAATGTTTCATGCTCTAGTTTGAACCTAGAATCTTCTTGATGCAATTAGTGATAGATAATGCACCAGTTAATAGGCTGTAGAGTTTCCCATGTACTGATTATAAATATCAGTAAAGAAGTTTGTGTGTTTTCAAGCCATCCTCTTTGTTTAAAACCATCGCAACAGTGGTACCAGAGCCACTTAAGGTTCTTGTGCTGTGCTTTACACCTCCTATTTTATCAGGAGAAACTACAATGTTTGGGCAGTAAAGATGAAAACATTGCTCAAAGGCCAAAATCTTTGGGAAACAGTTGAGTTTGCCAAAGAACTCGCACCTTTGAGGGAAAATCCAACAGTTGCACAAATTAGAAATTATGAAGATGAGTGTGCAAGGAAGTTCAAACCTCTTTCCTTCATACATTCAGCAGTCTCAGAAAGCATTTGTTCAAGGATTATGCATCTTGAAACTGCCAAGGAAGCGTGGGACAAGCTCAAGGATGATTTTCAAGGAATTGAAAGAAACAAGCAGATGCAAGTCCTCAGCCTAAGAAGGGAATTTGAGTCCCTAAATATGAAGGATTCAGAGACTATCAAAGAATTCTCTGACAAGCTTATGTAGGTATCAGGTTATTGGGAGAGGAATTGAATGACAAGAGGGTTATAAAGAAGGTTCTTGTATGCCTTCATGAAAAATTTGAATAAAAAATTTCATCTCTTAAAGATTCTAGAGATCTTTCACAAATTACTCTCTCAAAGCTTATTAATGCCTTGCAAGCCAACAAACGGCGAAGGCAGCAGAGGCAAGAAGAAATTGGTGAGGGAGCTTTTTTGGCAAAGAATGCAAACAAAGGCTAATCAAGCTCAGGAGGAAAGAAAGCTGATGGTGAGAAGAATGACAAAGACAAGGATGGAGGAGGCAATAAAAGAGGAAATAAAAAGTTCCCACCATATTCCCATTGCAAGAAGACAAACCATCTTCAGAAGTATTGTCGGTGCAGACCTGGAGTGCAGTGTAGAGCTTGCAAATGGTCTGGCCAAATTGACAAGGTGTGCAAGTATAAGGGTGATCAACCGAGCCAACAACAAGCTCAAGTAGTAGAGGGACAACAACAACAGCAAGAAGAGAAATTGTTCACTGCTACTTGCTACAAGGTGAACAACAATATTGGATCTTGGTTGGTGGATAGTGGCTGCACCCATCATATGACCTCAAATGCTGAAAATTTCAAGGAAGTTGACAAAAGCTATGCATCAAAGGTCAGAGTTGGCAATGGTCAATATACGGATGTCAAAGGCAAAGGCACCGTTGTTGTGGAAACTCAATCAGGTACAAAATTAATTCCTGAAGTTTTGTTTGTGCCTGATATAGACTAAAATCTGATTAGTGTTGGGCAATTAATAGAAAGAGGCTACACCTTATTATTCAAGAACATGGCCTGCATTATTTTTTATCCTAATGGTGATGAATTTGATGACTGTGAGAATGAATCAAAGAACCTTTCCTTTAAAATGGAAAGTCTCAATTGTGCAAACATACACAAGCAAAGTAGATGACTCCTTACTTTGGCATAGAAGATTTGGCCATTTCAACAATGCTGCATTAAAGCATATGGACATAAAAGGTTTAGAACAAAACATGCCATCTATTCATGCTTGTGATGATGTGTGTGATGTATGCCAATTTGGAAAGCAAACCAGATTGTCATTTCCAAAAAATCAAGCTTGGAGAGCTACTCAAAAATTGCAGCTGATCCATACTGATATTTGTGGTCCCATGAGAACATTCTCATTGAATGAAAGCAAATATCTTGTGCTTTTCATTGATGCTTGTTGAGAATGAATGTGAGTGCAGGATTAAGGTCCTAAGAAGTGACAATAGGACTGAGTACACATGTGACAAGTTTTGTGAGTAGGCAGGCATCAAACACCAACTCACTGTCACCTACTCTCCTCAGCAAAATGGTGTCAGTGAGAGGAAGAATAAAACCGTGATGGAGATGGCCAGATGTCTTCTGGCAGAAAAGAAACTTTCAAGGGAGTTCTGGGTAGAAGCAGTCGACATGTATGTTATTTATTAAACAGACTTCCAACGAAAGCATTGAAGAACAAAACTCCATATGAAGCTTGGCATGCAGTTAAGCCTAACATAAATCATCTCAGACCATTTGGAAGCCTTTGCTACACCCACATTCCTGATGTGAAGAGAGACAAGCTCAGTGAGAAGGCTGAAGTTGGAATTCTTGTAGGCTACAGCAACAATTCAAAGGCCTACAGAATTTACAAACTGAAATAAAAAAAAGTGGAGGCATGCAGGGATGTGAAGTTTGATGAAAGTTCATATTGGAACTGGGAGTCGGAGACCGCAAACAAGAATTTAGTTCAAGCTGAAATTCCTCAAGATACAACTCCAAATGAAGATTAGGCAAGCAACGACAGTGATAAAGCTTCAGAAAATGAAGTTTTAAGGACTAGGTCTCTTGTTGATATTTACAATAGCTGCAACGGGGCACTTCTTGAACCTGAGAGCTTTGATGAAGCTTCAAAATCAAAGGAGTAGAGGGCTGCAATGGAGGAGATAAGGATGATCCTAAAAATTGAGACTTGGAGTTTAGTTGACAAGTCTACCAACAAAAAAGTGATTGGAGTAAGGTGGATGTATAGAACCAAACTCAATTTTGATGGTTCCATCAACAAATTCAAGGCAAGGCTCATGGTGAAAGGCTACTCACAGCAGCAAGGAGTGGATTCTTCAGACACCTTTGCGCTAGTAGCAAGGTATGATACAACAATATTATTATTGTCTCTTGCGACTCAGAAAAGTTGGAAAATATTCCAACTTGATGTGAAATCAGCCTTCCTTAATGGCTATCTACAAGAAGAGGTGCATATTGAACAACCACCTGGTTTCATTGTGAAAGGAAAAGAAGGCAAAGTTTGCTTGCTCAACAAAGCTTTGTATGGCTTAAGGCCTGGTACAGTAGAATTGATGCTCACTTGAAGAAAATGGGGTTTAAAAAAAGCCTTGGTGAAGCTACTTTGTACATAAAGGAGAATGAACCTGATTTGGTGATCATTTCCCTCTACATTGATGATCTTTTGGTGACTGGAAGCAATGTGGAGATGATGCAAGAGTTCAAAAGGAAAATGGCTGAAGTCTTCGAGATGACAGATTTGGGTGAGATGACATTCTTTCTTGGTATGGAAATTTAGCAAAATGAGTTTGGAATTTTCATATGCCAAGAGAAATATGCAAATGAAGTGTTGAAGAAATTTGAATGGAAAATTGCAAAGAAATTGAAACTCCATTAGCTCTAAATGAGAATTTATGCAGAGATTATGGTTCTAAAGATGTTGATGCTAGAATTTATAGAAGTTTAATAGGATGTTTGCTTTATCTTACAACTACAAGGCCTAACATTATGTTTGCAACAAGTCTTTTATCAAGATTTATGCAAAGTCCTAAAGAATCTCATTTTAAAACTGCAAAAAGGCTACTGAGATATGTCAAGGCTACTACAGGTTATGGTGTTTGGTTTAAAAAGGAAAATGAAGTGAAGCTGGTTGGGTATGTTGACAGTGATTGGGGTGGCTCACTAGATGATATGAAGAGCACCAAAAGATATGTTTTTTCTTTGGGCATAGGAGTGATAAGTTGGAAGTCAAGAAAGCAAGAAATTGTAGCTCAATCGACTGCAGAAGCAGAATATATAGCTGCTGCTGCAGCTGTTAACCAAGCCATTTGGTTAAGACAGGTTCTTAAGGATATGAATTTGGAGGAAGAACCTACTTTGATCTATTGTGACAATAATTCAGTTGTAGCTATGGCAAAAAATCCTATGTTCCATGGAAGAACCAAGCATATGAAGATTAAATTTCATTCTTAGAGAAGCTGAACAAGAAGGAGAAGTGATGCTGACTCGTTGCAGTTCATTGGAGCAAAAAGCAGACATTCTCACCAAAGCATTGCCAAAGCAAAGATTCAAGATGTTAAGACAAGAGCTTGGAGTTTCCAGCAAGCATCCAAGGAGGAGTGATGTGTAGTGACATACTTGCTGTCACTCAAGTATTTTTTGTTTATTTTTGAAGTAAATGTGCTCTTATAGAGTGTCTAGAACATTCATCTAAGTAACAGCAGTTTTTCTTTATTTTTGTAATGTTTCATGTTCTAGTTTGAACCTAGAATCTTCTTGATGCAATTAGTGATAGATAATGCATCAGTTAATAGGCTGTAGAGTTTCCCATGTACTGATTATAAATATCAGTAAAGAAGTTTGTGTGTTTCAAGCCAAAAACACTTTCTTCCTCTTTGTTTAAAACCATTCCAACAGTAATAATCACTAAGAAAAAGTAAAGCAAGATTTCAAATGTGGAGTAGCAATTCTGCATTAATTTGAATAGCTGTTCGTTATCCTATACCATAAGTCTGTCACAAACAACCTTCTGTCCCAAGTCCCCTTATCATTATAACCATTCTCTAATCCAAAATTATCCCCAAATTGGGAAGAATATGTTATCATGAAATGATCTAGATTTTATTTCATAATTGCAAAAATAATTTAGGCTGGAAACATGTCCCAAAAAATATTTTCCAGATTTTCCAATGATTGGCATGCCTAATGAAAAAATTATCATGCAATGTTTTCTTTCCAAGAGGAAACCAAATTTCTATAAAAAGTAATTGGCTTTTACTGACGTGCACCTGATGGTATAAATATTTTGGAACTACTACAACTAAGCATCAGAAAGGAAAGAGCTTCTTGGAAAAACTTTTCATTAGACAACTACCTTTTCCTCTACACTTGGTGTTTCAATAAGGTCAAGTATTGTAGACTATTCTAACATGAACTTAATGGTAATCTTTCAATCCTACATGGCATTCTCTCATTAATGAAAATTATCCCTTCCAATTTGATCAATCAAGCAAATGTTAATGCAGAAGTTTGGAAACAAAACCCTCAAGACACTGCTTGAGTGTGGCCTTCAAACACGTCTTGGGAGGTAACAAACTTATGCTGTCATCTTCCACAATTAGGATCATAAAAGCTATGTTCACAGGTTACAAGACTTCAGAGGGAAACTTATGCTGTCATCTTCCACAATTAGGATCATACAAGTTATGTTCACATGTTACAAGACTTCAGAAAAATTTCAAATTGTAACTCAACGGGATTAAATTTGTTGACTTTCTATCCTTATATCACCATCAAATGGCTCTGAACAATTAAATTCACAAAAAAGCAGGCATAGCAGTATACCCCAGAAATCATAAGAGGGAATTCATTCAAACTATTATCACAACACTGCCCCTATATTGTTGCAATGAGATCTAAACAACAATTAACAAGTTGAAAACAATGTACCTTGCTAAGAATTGGCTTCAAAGTCCTACATGGACCACAAGTTGGAGATGTATATAGTACACAAATGAGCCTTGGACTTTCATGATACAGCTTTCGTAGAGCATACTGCAGAAACAAATAAAGGAGTAGAAAATAAATGAGCTCGAGTCAGGAATTAAGATAAACTATAAATCGTATAAATGAGAAATTGTTACATTTTAAATAAGCAAGATGGCATATCCTTAGTGCTCAGATGTCACTGAAAATCCTATTAGCATTAAAGGAAAAGAAAAAGGGAGAAAGCTGTTTATTTTTAGGTAGCAACAAGCACCTGGCCTTTATGCTTTGTAAGCGTAATATCAAAGCCCTCTTGAACATCTCTGTCAGTGAATTCTTTCTTAACATCTTCACTAGGAGGCTGTCATACAGAATCATGAAGAACAACTCAATCCACCAAGAATAATGATATAGGTATACTATCAAATATAAATGTGGATTTACATAAAATTTCAGAACCATGTTATAAAGCATACCTTATGTGAAGATAACTTAAACCTTTCACATCAGATGTTACATTTTTCAACTTTTAACATATTGATTCCAACACCAGTTAACAAAATTTAATGTAAATTTTTAATATCTACAGCATGAAATCTAGCCAAACATTGAAATTGGAATCCTTGTTCTCGAAATGTTCATTTCAATATATCCAAACACAAATAAATAATCCTAAACCTTTTGTTTTTTTTCATTAGGAAGAGATCAAATATTTTTAGGATTAGCACTAGTTTTACGAGTCCAATATCTTAATTTTTAGCATTTTTTCGATTAGGATTACACCAAATCCATACATGTAAAAGTTGTAGTAATTTGTATTTCTTTATTCCAAGGTTCAGTTGAATCCTAAATGTGCCTATGGAACCTTATTTTTGTTGCCAATAGAATCCAATTGTGCATGTCTAATTCTTTCTTTATTTTTCACAGCAACCAAATCTAGCATTCTGCAAATAATTGCACATTTCATCCACCCATAAACAGTCTCAATTATTTACTTGAATTTCTGCTCTTTCCTTGCTCTGGTTCAGCACAGAACCAGCCCAAGCTAGCTAAACCTTAAATGAATCCATGCATCTTATTCTTCCATCAGTCTCCAGCATAATTTGAAAATTTTCATTCAACTCACTTATACTAAAATTCATATAGTGCTGTTCCTCTTATGGCAAAAAATTCCATCTGTCTACGTGAATAGAGTAAAGTAAATTACCTTCACATGGTATAGAATTATGTCCTCTCAACAGCATGTTAAGTTCATTAACAGTAAACCAAATTTGACTAGTCAACAATCATTGACCACACAATCGCAAATTAGACAGTGAAATGACCTGAATCTAGCACCATTAACCTACTAAGCTTTGTTCACTTACATAGTAAGAGATATCAATTCTAATTATAGATTCCTCACTGTGTAGCCAGAAAGGCAATGTTCAGTAGGATAGGTTATGTGCAAGAATAATTGATGAGAAATATGAGAGAACTGAAAAGACCAAGATCACAAAATAAATGGACTAATCTATCTAGCAAGTGAGTTGGTCAGCAATAAGAAACAATTTCTTTGCTCCTTTGTTTTGTTATTTTTTTCACTCTCTTGTCTTTTTCTGCTTCACCTTTTTCTTTCCTTATTTTTCTTTATAGAGGAATGAGATAGATTAATGAACAAAAGTATATTTACCTGATGAAACTCTACAAGTAGATTGCTGCTAACAAGGTATCTCTCAACTGATAAAGCAGCAGTACATCCAGATCCGGCAGCAGTTATCGCTTGTCTCCACTCATGGTCCTATTCAGTAAATAGATGATTGAATTATAACAAGAATCAGAAATAAAGTGTTTTACAAACAGATGACAAGTTCTGATCAGAAGGTCATCTGAATTTATAAAACCAAGATAGTACAATTTCTGTGAACATGAATATGCGTAATGCTTAAACGTGATTTGAACCATCTGATTTTATTGCAAAGACAAACATGTATCATGAATATTCAGAATTGCACTTCAGAAATCTTCCAAAGAAAAGTAGCTGGTTTTACTTTTGTAAGTTGTAACAAGCATAAGTTAAATTGAAGTATGTATTACAGTTGAATAATATTTTGATTGTTCTAATTTCTCACATAAGATTTTACTACAATGCTTCAAACCATACCTTAATGCAGATCAAATTACTTAGTCATGATCACAAGTTTTTTCTGTTAGAGATCCAATCTATAAATTAATTCTGAACCAAATAAAGCAGCAATTAAACAACCATATCCAAACAAAATAACTAATAATTACTTCTTAAAGGATTACCTGCACATCTCCAGCTGCAAATACACCTTCGACAGAAGTTTTTGCAGAACCTTCCTGAACTACCACATAGCCTGCACTGTCAAGTTCCACTTGGCCTTCCAACAGCTGGCTATTAGGCGAGTGACCAATGCCATAGAACAAACCTTTTGCCTCGAGCACAGATTCCTCCCCACTATCAACTTTTCTAGTCAGAATACCAGACATCTGCCCTTTAGTATTGCTGACAACATCCACAGTCTCTGTATTGAAGTGCACGGTGATATTTGGATTGTTGAACACTCTGAAACATTCGCGATAATTAACCTGTTAAACAAACATTCAGGGAGTTGAAAACTCAACATACAAATTGTTCATTAGTATTAGGGTATCAAGGCAGAAAATGAATTAAAAAAATGAAATAATTACGATAAAGCAAACAGTCAGAAATAGTTTAGCAATTGATGCAATGGCATGCCATTTAAATGATCAAGTAATGTAAAGACAGAGGATAATTGCAAGTCTTCAAAGCCAAGCTCTAAAATAATGGCTTTTAATGAGAAATCGTATTGTCTACTAAGTTCAATATCCAAGTAAAAAATTTCATAAGCATCACATGGCTTTCCAAGAAAGCAGATTATAATGGACAAGTGCATTCAGCATAATGCTTGCATTAAAATAATTAGAAGTATGTTAACAATTAGCAATCTATTAACAGAGAGATGTGATACTCATCAGAGATTCGCTTGAATGTGTTTCCAAACAAAGAATCTTTGGCAAAAATGAGATACTATTAATGAATGCTAAATATCCACTTCCAAATATTTATAGAAATTAAAAAGTGACCAATAGAAAAGCTAAGTGTAGAAGTGCATTGAAACTCACCTATCTTGCATCGCTTTAGATGCCCTAAGTTGGTCCTTGCGTACAAGCAAGTGAACGTGACGAGCATATTTAGTTAAGTATATTGCTTCCTCTGTAGCTGTATCACCACCTCCAACAACAGCGAGAACCTGCCCTTTGAACAATGGTGATGCCCCATCACAAATTGCACAAGCACTAATTCCCCTACTCCAAAATTCATCTTCACGAGGTAACCTGAGCCTTTTTGCAGTAGCTCCCGTGGCAAAAATTAGACTATGACACTTAACCTGAAACAATAATAAAACAGATGTTGCATATCATAAGTATCTATGTGTAGTCTAGATGTCTTTGTCTCTCTTTCTCAAACACCAAATCGACAAGTATACTATGGCACTAAACCTAAAATAATAACACAATAGAAGTTTCTATATCACAAATACTTAAATATGATCCAGATTCTCTTTTCCCCTCTTTCTCAAAGACCAAAGTTAATGAGGTTCCACAACATATTAGTGCAATAATGGGCAAATTAGGAAGGCATAGTAAAGGAGACTAGTACACATGCCAGAAGGCGAAATACACCACACATGACAATGGGCGACCCATATCACATAAATCATAGATAAATACTGGTGACAAGACAAATGCTCAGCATGGGAAAAGCCATGCTTTCTATTCTTATTTCCCTGTTCCCAGCTATATTATGTTAAGTTTCTAATCAGCATAAGGATGTGAAACAAAAAGACTCTAACACAGAAACGCATCACACGGATCATAAGAAGTCCTAGAGTAACCACACCAAGAAAAATGTAACTAAATCTTATTGTTCTAAGCACAAGTTGGTATCCAATTCGTTAACAAGCTAAAACAAGTTGGAAACCAGTAATTTTGGCATACATAATTCAAACAAATTTGGACCTTGAATAATTATTGAAATGACTGTAAAAGCATCAAGGTGGCACTTATGGAGCAGCATTACATAATTCAGGAGCATTGAGCACACTTGTAATAACTGAAAATGATATGTCAATAACGGTGAGACCTAAAAGAAAATAAATGAAAACGATACTATTACCTTACGTTCACTACTTTTGACAGTGAAAGGCTGGCTTTTAAGATCAACAGCTTCAACATCTTCTTGAAATAATTCAGCTCCCCAACGTTCAGCTTGGCGCCGCATCCTAATACAATATAAAAATACATCAATTATCATCACCATCATCATAATAAAATCAACAAAACAATGCATATTATATATAGTTATTACCTATCCATTAAATCAGGACCAGTAATTCCATCAGGAAAACCTGGAAAATTCTCAACTTCAGTGGTGGTCATCAGCTGCCCACCAGGAACACCACCCATTTGATAACCTTCAAACACCACAGGCTTCAAATTGGCACGAGCCGCATATATTGCTGCTGTGTATCCTGCAGGTCCTGATCCTATTATTACCACATTCTCCACTCCTTTTCCTGCAATTAATCAATACCCATAACCACATTACAAAAAAAAAGTACACAATATATTACCAAAATTAAAACCCAATAGAGAGAAAGAGAGAGACCTGGAGGTGGCGGCGACTCGGCGGAGGAAGCTCTGACTCGGAGGGCAAGAGAGCGTTGTTTGTAGTTAGAAGGAACGGTGGCGGCGTTTCTTTTGAGGAATATGAGAGTATGAGGAGGACGGAGAGAGAGGGTGGTGGTAGTGGTTGAGGCGGCGGCTGCTGCGGCGGCGGTCATGGTGAATCGGTGAGTTGGAACGGCGCCGATTCCGATTCTTATCTTCGGAGTCGTGGCCATAATTGCTTCAGACCATACAAATAATAATACACTAACCAAGAGTTAGTGAGCAGAGAAGAAGAGGAAGAAGACAAGTACAGTTGTAGCGGTTAAAACAAATACTACTGTTTTGGGATCTGTGACACACGCGCTTCATCTACACTATCCCTTGCTGCTGCAACAATTGTTTACAACCAAACACAAGATTAGCATGAAAGGAGGTGCTAGAATCCTCGTCTTTCAACCAGCTACACACATTACTATAATCAACCTCTGGCTGAACCTGCTTGAAACCTTTTCCTCCAAGCCAGTTGCAGACCTTACAATAAAGTTTTTAAACTTTCATTTTCTATATATATATATATATATAATGGAGAATAAAATAATCCAAGTAGGCCAAAACTAACCCTTTTAAGAATGTAACATATCACATTATTTAAAAAAAAAAAGTAACTCAATTATTTTAAAAGAATTAGGTAAAAAATTATAAGGCTTCAAAGCAAAGTTACTTTTTCAAAATTATATTATTGCATAATTTATACTTTAAGTCTTTAATTCATTCTTACTACTTAATTTTTTTAATTTAAAATAAAAAAATATTTATCATTTCCTTGTATAAAAAATATATTGTTTTGTATATACTTTAGCAACAATTTTAACAATTATATTGATTCATTCTTTATTAGAAATCATTTACTTATATTTATTTGTTATTTTTAAGTTTGTCTGATTTATTTATAGCTTTTTTTATTTAGAAATTTTATGTTATTCAAAATAAATCCAATTTTCTTTAACAATTTAAAGGAAAAAATAATAAGAATAATTCAAAGAAGTTAGTGGAAACGTGTACTCTTGTATTGGGCGAGTACAATCCAATAATGAAGACGAGCAAGTGTGAAAAGACAATTCAAGTTCTGTCGTTTCCCTCCCTTAAGACACTAACCTTAACTTAACCCAAGCAGTTGCGGAGCTTGTAAGAAGGGGACATCGGTCATTCCGGTGTTAGCGAATTATATGCCGTTCGATTTAATCAACGGTCGCAGCGTTGTCGCTGTAGAGCATTGTGAGTCGTTCGGTTTTGGTAGGATAAGAGCACGTGATTTCCAGATGGGATATAAAATGCTTATGTTTTGAGCCACAGCAGCAGGAGCAGGAGATTATTCGGCTGCCAATCAACGGTGGCACCACGTAGGAAAGAGCGCGACTTGTTTTAAATAGTACCCACGGCTTTTTGTTTTTTCTGATTATTTAAAATATTCCAAACTTTATAAGTTTTAATAAGAAAAAGTTATTAATAAGTTCTTATACTATGTTAGGAATGGGAGGAAAATTGGGAGGATAGAAAATAGGTGGGAAAAATAGAAGAGGAAAGTTATTTTTTGTTATTTGGAATGAGGGAGGAAAATAAGAGAGGAAGGAAAATAAGAGTTATTTTCCTTCAAAAATTTTCTCTTCAAAATGGAGAGAAAGTGGAGAGAGATAGTGAAAAAAATAAAAAATTAATATAATTTGAATTCAAATTTAAATTATAGAGACAAAGTTATTAAAATAATAATTTATTACTATCCATTTTCCATTCTTTTCATTTTTCATTCCTCCAAATCCAAATAACATAAAAGAAAATAAATAAGGAAAAATAAATTTATTTTCCTTTATATTTTCCTCCCTTTCCAAACATAACCTTATTTTATTGAGCCCTTATTTTTTTTATTATATTTTATTAAGTCCTTTTACTATTGTTTCTATTTTATTAAACCCTTATACTATTATTTCCATTTTATTAAATTCTTATACAATTATTTTTATAAACATTAAGAACTTTTGAAACATAAATGATATTACCAAAATAGTTCTTTTTTTAATATTATATTATTAGTTATCTAGAACATTAACGATCATTAGTAGTTTATTATTATTATTTTATTTTTTTATGTTTCAAAAGTCCTTAATGTTTATAAAATAATAGTATAAGGCTTTAATAAAATAGAAATAATAATAAAAGGGCTTAATAAAATGCAATAAAAGAATAGGTGTTCAATAAAATAAAACGTGAAAGTTGAGGGATCAAGTGTTGGATTTTTCCTTTTAATAATTTTAATATACATATATTTTTACTTTTATTTAAAAAATTTGAACTTTACATCTTTTAATAATTTTAATATATTTTTTTAATATTTATAAAAAAATCATAAACTATATAATTTTTAACAATTATAATATATTTTTTAAAAGTTTTATCAAAAAAATTATTAAAACTCATAAAATTTTTTAAAAAAATTTATATTTTTTTAAGTAATTAGACCAATATTAAATTATATTTGTTCAATCAATTTTTAATATCTTATAAAATGTTGCAGTGTTTAATCTTGATATGACAATAAATTTTTTTAATTTTTTTTTAAAAATATATAATAAGTTGGAAAAAGTTTTTTTTTTTTAAATATACCATTTTAAAATAAAAAAATATTTTAATTTGTTATAAATTTTGCAATTGCTTCTATGACACTAAAATTAATTTTTTAATTAGAAATATGTTAAAATTATTAAAAGCTTACACAACAATGGCTCAATTGGCAATTCCTGATGAAATAATCATTCATGAATAAGTTAATAGAGTCAGGAACAAGCATAAGATCATTATTCAGAAGTTTTCACAGCACTAATTCATCATTGGTCTCTGAAAAATATCATAATGATATTGATGACTATAAAAATAATCAATTTCATATCAGTTTCATTAATAAAATTAAGTGGGCTTATAAACTAATTAAATATTTCCTCTTGATAGTTTGGATTTTTGAATTGGATAGTAATCTAATTGATGTATTTTTAGCCCTTTTTTTTCGATTTCTTTAACATAGTAGTAGAGCCATCAATGTCCAAGACATGTTATTATTGGGAAAAACTCATAAGTTGGCCCCTAAACTCACATTTTATTTTTTTGAGTCCTTAAACATTTATTTATTTTAAAAACCTTTAAATATTTATTTCTTATAACATTAAACTCTTTTCTAACAGTTTTGACGAGCATGAGCAAGACCCTCTATTTACATCGCGTAAATAAAAAAATGCCATCTTTATCTAAATCTCCAATCTCTTCTCCCTCACCTCTTACCCATCTGCTGGACAATTTCAATGCTAAGCACCGCCTCCCTGATGTGAAGGACCAGTTATATGAGGTTCTTGAGGAGCTCCAAAACTATCAACGCAAAAGGCAGCACATGGCTGCCAGTATCCTCCATATGATCATCCACGTAACTAATCATGCATAGTGCATGTCATTATCTTCCTTAATCAATTCATGGCTAGAAAAAAGATGACGGCTCTAGTTCTGATGAAGTTAGCATTGGAATTATGTATGGCCTTAGTGGGGTTGGCAAGACAACTCTTGTTAAGGTTGCTTTCAACATTCACAATGAAAAAGCTTTAACATTGATGTTAAACAAGCTTGTTAGTGACCCAATGGTTTAATTTAGTTGTAGAAGCAACTCTTTTTAGATATCATAAATGAAAATACAAATAACATATGTATATATAATAAGGATGAAGGAATCATCCTAGCTAGAGATGACATTAAAAATAAGAAAGCTCTTATTATTTTTTATGATGTATATGATAGTAGCGAATTCACCGTAATTCTTGGCGATTGGGAGGGAATTTATGGTAGTAAATGAACTAAAATCATCATAACAACAAGATCTGAGAGCTTGTTGAGTCCCCATACACAATGCAAAAAGTTTCAAGTTAAGCCTTTATGCAATAAAGATTCACTTAAGCTCTTCTATCAGTGTGCATTTGATTGACCAATATCTGTTAATCATAATGTATATTATATGGAGGATTTAAAGAATGTAGTCAATTATTGTAATGGGATTGCATTAGCTCTTAAAGTTTTAGCTTCTTTTTTACTTAAACTGGAAGTAGAAGAACTAAAATGTAAATTACAAGAACTATGAAAATTGCAGATCATTATAATATGAAATATAGTTGTA
The DNA here is from genome assembly GCA_949673435.1 of Macaranga tanarius. NCBI lineage: Eukaryota > Viridiplantae > Streptophyta > Magnoliopsida > Malpighiales > Euphorbiaceae > Macaranga > Macaranga tanarius. The sequence continues at coordinate 12,638 of CATIWO010099273.1, read as the reverse complement.
GCTGCCAATAAGAAAATAAGCATATAGCCAACCACTTCCTACTCCTTTCTCTTTGCAAAAAAATATTAGAAGGAAAAATTAGTGCTAGGCCCAAGTACCAATCAAATCAATAACAATATATTACATTTCCATATTGCATTCATTTACTATAAAAATAGACAATCTAGAAACCATTAAAGAATTCTTGTGTTTTATATAAAATAAAGAAACCTTTAACATGGCACAAGAAATAACATATGGAAAATTAAGATGTAGCTGACTTATTAGAAGAATAATGTCATTCTCAAGCTTTATCATTCTAAAGTCCAATAGGCAATTCATTTATATACCATAAGAAAGGTAGCAATTACAAATCATAAATTTTATCAAGAATAAAAAGATCAATCAAGTCCAGTTATAAAATAAATGGCTTATTTCACACTTAAAATTTTAAAAAGCTCTTAGTTTACATCGGAGGATGATTTTTTTATCGTTAATCTACAGAAGGCATTTGTGTTTCCCATTATTATTTAAGGTTGTTCCCACGTTTAATGGTGATAGTTAAACACCCAAGTAAGCAGTGCAACAAAAGATATGCTCTCTTAAAAACTTAGTGGGTAGTTCTTCATAAGCATTTATAAAAAAAGGAATAGCTTTAGCTACAACCATTGCTTAAGATTTTTCAATCCCTAGTAATTGTTGATGCTTTAGAAACATCAATATTTGAATTGTTCATAACATAGGCAGGAGGCAAGGAAGGAGAAATTGAGCATTTAGATAAAGGTAACATTTGTTGATTTAGGCAATGCAAAATAAAACATGGTGATTATGTTGGTTAGAAATATCAAAAATGGATCCAATGTTATTTAAAATAAATATTTAAGGGCTTAATAGAATAAAACGCGAAATTTTAAAGGCCAACTTATAGGTTTTTCCTTATTATTGCACAATCTTTCTTAATTAAAATGCCTTTCTTTCTCACTACGTAGTTAAGCCTATTTTAAAAATTTAACCATGTGAGTTTATCAGGTCATTGTGCTATAATAAGTTAGGCTTAACATATATTAAAGGGTCGTATTAAAATAATCAATTTCATATCAGTTTCCATCTAATTGGTGTATTTTTTAATTATTTTTCAATTTCTTTAACATTGTTTTGAAATTGTGCATAAGCCCACTCAATCTTATTTATGAAGCTAATGTGGGATTGATTATTTTAACAATGACGATTTAAATGTGGATATGGGTGATGAACAAATTATAATGCAATGAGTTACTATTAAAAGATTACCCTTCTTCAAACAGATCACTATTATTATATTTGCAAACAATAGGTGGACATGACCACGAGAAAAGAATCTTAATGTTGCCACCCTTGGAGCTCAACAATGCCAAATATTCTTAAAGAAGCTCATACAACACATGGATGCGATAATTTGTTATTATTAAACAAATTTAGGAAAATGATCGACTTACAATTATTATTCTTTTTGCCTTTTTAAAACATATATAAACACTACAAAATATTAAGTATCCGTCGTTAATTTCTAATAGATTAGCGACGGATATTGAGGAAGGGAATGGAAGAAAGAACATAGCAAAATTTTTAGCGATAGTTTATTAAACCATCACTAAATAGTGGCAAAAAATTATCTTCCAAAAGTATAGCAATTGTTGATGATTTGCATGATTAATTAGTAATCGCCTATATTTTAACTTTAACAAATCAATTTTAAAGTGCTAATGTGTGTTTTCAAGTAATTTCATAAGTAGGCACTTGGTTGCATGCATTCAAGTTCATATAAGATAGGTTCAAGGTCGAAAAAGCTTGAAAGAGGTTAAGAAATAAAGATTTTTAAAGGTCTCGATCGTGATTGAGCAAGTCACGATCATGATAACACAATTTAAAGGTCTCATGATCTAGCTCACGACTATGAGAAAGCAGAGTCACTTGTGATAAAGAAGATAGTACTCCTTACGATCCCCTATCACGACAGTGATCTTGCAAGCTAGCTTGTGACAAAGAAAATAGCACTTCTCACGAGCACATCTCATAGTTGTGATCATACAAGAGCCATTCATGAGATATTTTACAATACTCCTCATGGCCCCAGATCATGATTGTGATGAGTCCTTATGAGCAAGTCCTTCAAACCCTTTAAACCTCACGACCACAACCTCATTTTTCCCAATCATGATCTTAAGCTCAAGCATCCTCATAGGACATTATCATAATCATGATCAAGGATCACAAGTGATGTGGCTATGTTAGAGCTCCAACTGTTAAAAAATTTGATGCTCATGATCGTGATTAAGCTTCTTCATACTAAAAGCAAGCTATGCATTTAATGAATAAGGAGAAGAAGGAGGACGATCTTAATGCTCTCTAATTGCCATATTTTAATGAACAACTATAAATGTAAGTGCTGGAGCTGCATTTAAGAAGTTAGAAGGTTTGGTTAACTAATTTCTTACTTAAAAATCCACTTGCTCTCAATTGTATTCTTTAAACATTTTTGAGTGTTGGGGTGTGTTCTAACTTTAGTTTCTTTTTTTATCTCTTTTATTGGGTAAGCAAAGGGAAGTGAGAAACTAAACTAGAGATTGGTTTAAGTGTTAGCCAAGGTAAAACACTTGGAATTTGGAATTTAGTTTGAGTTTAGCTAAAAAAAAATCTTTGGTGTAAAGGTTTGAGTTGAACCTTAGGAAAACTCTTATTTTGAACAATCTAATTGAATATATTGGTATGGGAGATTTGAAAATCTTAATTTGGGAGATGTTAGGTAAAGGATTAAGTTTTTGAGGAACCAAACCTCTATAAATTGAGTGTTCTTGTACTTGGTTTCTTTCTTTATTACTTTCCTTATGTTCATTTTTATTTCTCTTTAATTAATTTTTTTCTTCTTAATTAAGAAAAATTTTTAATTAGTATTATTCACCCCCCTCTAAGGCATTCACAATTGGGTATTAGAGCAAGTCTTCTTAGTATTTAATTGTAAAAAGTAAAAATCATAGGGAGTGAATTTCTAAATTTTTTATACTATAGACCATTCTTTAATGGCAATGATTACTCTCATTAGAAGTATAAGATGGAGCTCTACATGGATAGTGATTGCATAAGACTATGAGATGTGGTTCTTCAATGATGGAGTCCACTAACTAAAATGGTAAAGAATGTTCAAATCATTATAGATAGATCAAGATGGAGCCAATACTAAAAGGAGAAAAATTATAAGAATAAAAAGGCAATGACAATCCTTTTAGCCTTAATGTCTTAAGAATAAGGCAAAAAAGTGCAACATTGCATTTCGGCTAAAGAAATATAGTAGACTCTTGAGAATCACTATGAAGAAAAATGTGCAAGTGAGGAGCAAGAAAGTGCAACTTTATATATATGAATATGAGCTCTTCAAAAAATATATATAAATATGACCTCTTCATAATAAAGCCTCAAGGGTCCATCACTGAAATAATAAATAGACTCAATACACTTCTCACCATATTGAGAAAGTTAAGAAAGCACTACACCAAGGAAAAAGTTAACATAAAGATCATTAGAGTGCTACCCAATAAGGATTGTGAATTAAGGGTGACATATATTAAAGAGGCACATAATATGTCTTAAGCTCTCCACCGATATACTTATTGGAAAGCTATTAACACATGAGCTTACCTTGAAGTAAAGAGAGAAGGAGAAAGAAGAGAAAGACGAGAAAAGAAAATGAATTACTTTAAAGGCTATAGAAGAAGATAGTAAAGATCAGAGCCTTGAGGATTTAACTGAAAAAGTTGAAGAACTTGCCATACTTATTAAAGGAGTTAAGAAGTTCTTAAAAAGAAAGAACATGGCCAAGTAAAGGAAGTCTAAGAGAAGTGACCACAAGAAAGGCAAGGAGCTAACATACTATGAATGTAAGAAGCTCGATCACATTAGAAGTAAGTGTCCCATACTAATGCTAAAGGGCAAGGGAGCAAAAGGCAAGAGGAAAGCATTTCTAGGCTACTTAGGATGACTCCTCTGATTTAAAAAAGGAAGAGAAGTAATAAGGAGTAACAAACCTTTGCTTCATGGCTCTTGAGTACAACAAAGATATGCCATCTACTTCTCATTCCTCTTATGATGATCGTAATAATAATGAGTGTGATGATGATGATAAGAACTCTATTGTGAGTAAACTTATTTTGAAATATAAAAATTTAATTTTAAAGAAAAAGTTCTACAAACTAAAGCTTTCCAAAATGTCAAAGAAAATTGAGAATTTAAAAGATAAGTTTTATAAAGTGATTCCCTCAAAAAAGCTTCTATTTTTTTGAAATATGAATTTAATAAGACTAAAGAATAAAATGAGAAGCTTTTTAAAGAAATTTTAGAATTAAAAAATTCCATTTTTAAGTTTTATAAAGGAAAGAAAACTCTTAATAATCTTTTGATTTCTCAAAGGTTTCATAGTTATACATTTGGACTTGGATATGAATATGGAGCTACATCATTCCCAAATAATTTTATGAAGGCTAAACTTAATTCTTCACTTGTCCGTAGTGGTAGTACTAAGGCTTAAGCTACCATAGCTAAAAAGTCTAACCCACCAAGAGCCAAGCCCCTCCTGGCTAATCCCCATATAGCTCAAAGGTTTAGAGCACAAGCTAAAAGGTCTCAACCTAAACATGTTTTTATATACACAAATAAGTACACACCTAAGCATACAACACCACACCGCCATATGCACACTTGTGTATGTATGTCTTATGTACTCTAAAAATCACATGCCTAGTAAAAAGTATGTGCAACACTCTCATACTCAGAATACCTATTCACCTAGACATAATACTTTTGCTAAAGTAAGATACTTCTATTACATGAACATTGGTTATACTAGTAATGTTTATTATTATAGAAGGTTGCATTTGCAATTTTTGTCATTAGATTATTTTGAAACTAACCAACCTAAACCACTTAAGGTTTGGGTTCAAAAGAATCTTTGATTTCCTCGTGTGTAGGTATACTTAAAGTCTAGTAAACGTAAGAGCCAATGGTACTTAGATAGTTGATGGTCAAGACACATAACAGGAGACAAAGACCAATTCACATCCTTTAAAGTAAATTATGAAGGAAGTATCACATTTGGAGACAATGCCAAAGGAAAGATATTTAGAATTGGTGAAATAGATAAACTTCAAACTCTTTTTATTCACTATATCTTACTTATTGATAGTATTAACTAACTCTGTGACATAGGAAATAAAGTAACTTTTTATCTTAAGAATTGCTTTATTAGTAGGCTTGATCGTGACAAAGTAGTTTTTAGTGGTGAAAGCGTAGACAATATGCATGTTATTGACTTGAATAAAGTTAAATAACAAAAAACATAAATGCTTAATGTGTATTTCCCATAATATTTGGACTTGGTATAAAAGGCTAGGACTTCATAATTTTAAGTTGATAGATAAACTTAGTAAGAGTGAACTTATGGATGGCTTTCACAAACTCAAGTTCATCAAGGATAAGCCTTGTGATGCTTGTGAAAAGGGAAAACAAGCTAAATCCTCTTTTAAACTTAAGTGAAGCATCAAATTTTTAACAAAAAATGCATTTTTGTGAGATATCTAAAAGAAACTAAAGGCTCTTACTTCTATAATACTTTTAAGAACAAAGTGTTTATTGTTTGGAATGGTGTCTTTTTAAAAAGAGAATTCTTTTTCAAAGGAAGCAGTGGAAGTAAAGTTCAATTTAAAGAAATTCAAGAGCCATAAATTAGCATTTAACTACTTATAGAACCTCAGCTAAATCAATAAGTAGTTGTTGAGCCTGCACAAATACTACATGGCCCAAAGAGGTCTGGTAGGATACATCAGAGCCCTAAAATATTGATTTCTTTTAACTGATGGTAATGATATAATGATTATAGATCAAAATGAGTCCACATCCTACCAAGAGGCTAGAAGTACCCTTAACTCTGAGAAATGGCTAGAAGCCATGAAATCAGAAATGCAATCCATGTATGATAATCAAGTATGGACTTTGATTGATCCGCCTAATAGTTTAAAGACTATTAGGTGCCAAATGGTTTGCAAAAAGAAAACTAAAATGGATGGCAATGTACATACCATTAAGGTAAGACTGGTTGTAAAAGGCTTTAAGCAAACACATGGTATAGATTATGATGAAACCTTTTCACCATTTGTGGTGCTTAAATCCATTTAAGTTCTTCTTTCCATAGCTACATATTATGATCATGAGATTTGACAAATAGACGTCAAAATAAAATTTCTTAATGGAAACCTACTCAAGTATACGTATATGACACAACTCAAGGGTTTTTTTAGTCCTTAGAATTCTAGAAAGGTATGCAAGCTTCAAAAATCCATATATAGATTGAATCAAGCTTCTCAAAGTTGGAATATTTATTTTGATGGAGCAGCCATAGAGTTTAGTTTTATTAAAAATAAAGATGAGCTTTGTGTTTATAAGAAGATTAGTAGGAGTGCAATAGTTTTTCTAGTGTTATATGTTGATGACATATTGCTCATTGGAAATAATATTCCTATTCTACAAAATATTAAATTATAGTTAAGGAATTATTTTTCAATGAAAGACTTAGGTGAAGCTGCCTATATTCTAGGCATCAAGATAGATTTAAAAGGCTTATTGGCCTAAGTCAGAGTACATACATTGACAAGGTATTGAATAGGTTCAATATGTAAGTTCCAATAGAGGATTCTTGCTAATGTCATATGACATTAGTCTCAACAAAACTCAGTGTTCAATAACATAGGATGAGCGAGACCACATAAGTAAAATTCCATATGCTTCTGCTATTGGGTCTATTATGTATGCAATATTATATACTTGACCTGATGTCTCATATGCCTTAAATATAATGAGTAGGTACCAATCAAACCCAGGTGAAAGTCATTGGAGAGTAGTTAAGAATATCCTTAAGTACTTATGAAAGACTAAGGATGCATTTTTACTGTGTAGTGGGAAGGAAGATGAGTTAGTTGTAAATGGTTACACATATGCCAGCTTCTAATCTAACAAGGATGACTTTCAATCGTAATCAGGTTATGCGTTTTATTTGAATGGAGGTGTAGTGAGCTAAAAAAGTTCAAAGCAAGGCACTATTGTCGATTCTACAATAGAAGCTAAGTATATAGCCACCTCAAAAGTAGCTAAGGAAGCAGTTTGGATCAAGAAGTTTATTACTAGATTAGATGTTGTTCCTAACATTTCATATCCAATTGACTTGTACTGTGATAATAATAGGCCCATAGCACAGGCTAAGGAACTTAGATCACATTAGCAATCCAAACACATACTCAGATGTTACCATCTTATTAGAGAAATCATTAAGAAAGGAGATGTGAAGATATGCAGAGTACCTAAAAATGACAATGTTGTTGATCCATTCATTAAGCCTCTTCCACAACCTAAGCATAAGAGTCACACTAGGTCAATGGGTATTAGATACAATATGGATTGGGTCTAGAGCAAGTAGGAGATTGTTAGTGATGTGCCCTTGGCAAATTATGTAATAGCCACATTTTGACTTTCTCATATTTACATTTTATTAATAAAGAAGCATTTTCATTCTTATCATTTGACTCAAATAAATTCTATGAATAGTTAATTATACCTAAGATCATCAGCTTGACAGCATAAATCTTATGTGAAAATTGAATTCTATTCTAAATTATTCCTAATCAGTCATTATTATGGGAATAATAATGAATAAAAACTAGTATAAGGTTTGACTAATGAGTATATTTTGCTAATTATATATATGAGATATTAAGCCAACTCATAGATACATATGACGTTTGCTATAATAATACTTCATGAATAATTGTTATAAGTAATTCTCATATTATTCTAGTCCTCTAACTTGAAATCATCATAGTTTTCTACATGAAAAGTTCTATATTTTGACATATTCTAACATTATCTTTAACAAGATGATGCAATAGACAATCATTGGATATAGAATGAATCATGTGAGGAATATGAGTGACTAAGAAGGAATTTGTCTCTCACTGATTATGAGAAAAATATTTATAGGTGTTAATATAGATGTGCCCTAGTGTAATTGTTATATGATAACATTGTACTTTTATCCCGATTGGTAATAAAATAATATTCATTTAAATTAAGTGTTAAGTTTATTTGAATATTTACCCTTTAGTATTATGTTAAATGATCTTATTATCAAGAGTTGACAATATGAGTGACAAACTCATTTAGTTTATATACTATAAATGTTCATAGTCGTTGGATTAATATAAGGGTAGTATTAATCCCTAGATTATCACCTCTGTCTATTTTTCTTGATCGATATGTGATATCGATAGTGGAATGTAGTGAGTCTTATGCTACTTGATAGAGATATCAGAATAGACATGTGGATACTCATGTGATGGGCAGATTGAACTGAGACGTAAGATTTGTGATTGCATGGAAATTTACTTTTGTCAACAATCATAATCTTGGACATAATGGTACATATGGTCATTTGACCTGAGGCAAAACGGTCATCCACATATGGTTGGCTAGAGTTTATTACCACTTACATACATGTGCTAGCCACGTATAGGTATATGGCTTGTGGTGGCTCTTATTAGATATATGTAGGGATGAGTGATCGGCCAAGATGGAATTCATTACCCGAAGTGAACTGGGATAAGATCCTATGCTATCTAAGTTATTCTTGATAAATAAGTACCTGGCCAGATCAAACTCGACTTACCCAAAAAATGTTTCGGTGCTAGAAAAGAGTTTCTACTAGTAGTCATGTTTTATCAAGAATTGCACTGAAGATGAGATCATATGATTGATGCAATTAAAGTTTGACTAAACCATGACTCTAGCAAATATCAGGATCTTATAATGAAGGAACATTTAGTGCACGGTAATTATGTTTTATGGTTCTTGTGAATCTATGGAAAATATTCATTTTTAATTGGGTAGTTGTGACATCTATGCTAGGGGTCACTCACAACTTATGGGAACTAAATATGATTAATTGAGATTTTTACATTTAGCATGGAAAGGTGTTTCCATAATATTAAGTGTTAATATTATTTTCTATTGCTAATTAGACTTGAACCCAGTAAGTCACACACATAAAAGTTGCACCAATGAAGATAATTATTAATTTAATTATTAATTAAAGAGTTTAATTAATTAATTAAAGAGTTTAATTAATTAATTAAACTAATTGAATTGGATTTGTGCATGTGCAGGGATTTAGCATATCCCAAAATCTAAATTTAAAGGTTAGGACTAATTGTGATTAATTAAATATTAATTTAGACTTGATTTAATATGTGATATTAAGTTCAAGGACTAAATTGATATTTACTTCTAATTGTATTATGGATATGGGCCATTAGATGGACTATAAGGATTAAATATAATGGATAAGATTTGGGCTTTATTTAAGAGTTAAATAAGCCCATGAGTTGTCTTAATTAGTTTGGTATATATATATTGTTTAAGAGTTAAACAAGCCCAAGACCTTATCCCAACTCATTAAGAGTTAATAAAATCAAAGGCTAAGGTTATACTTGTAACCAAACTAATCCTACTTATTTAACAAAGCAAGGCCACCTAAGCAAAAAGCTATGCATGCATATAGTTAGAGTGTGAGACACTCAAAGGCACATATGCATATAGCTTGAGTGTGAGATACTTAAGCTCACATATGCATGTAGCTTGAGTGTAAGTTACTCAAACTATTATCATATGCATGTCTTTAAGTTAGTGGGTTTTAAAGAGACAAAAACTAATGCACATTAGAGAGCTTTTTTTATTCTTGCACTATAGACAAAAAAATAGAGATAATTCTCAAAAGTTGAGATATCATCTTTTTCTTTCTTTTTCATCTAAGTGTAGAGAATAATAAAATCACAAGTGTTATGAGCTATTAAGCTAAAGGCCATTGTTGTATAAGAGTTGTACAAACATATATACATCATTGACATTCATTAGAGGTTGCTACAAAGTATTACACAATCAAGTTTGGAGGAGTTCTAGCAAGTGTCTTAGGTCATTTTCAAGAAGAGAGGCTTGTAGATAGTTCTCTACCATCCTTGAAATCTCATTGGAGCAACTTATGTGTTTCAAGCTAGGGGCTTTATATTTGGGGAGCTTGGAGCTTATAGATCGCAACAACCTAAAGCTTGTCAAGTGTGTTACACACTTTAGGAGTTTGTAAGTGTTACTAAACTGTTAGGTTATAGGACTTTTGGCTTATGATGTTTTGTATTGTTTGTTGTTTTAAAAATGTTGTCCATGATGCATATTTTTAGTTAAGTAAATGTTTTTGTAATGTGATCTTGGGCTAGATGAGATTCTAGTATTCATGCAAGAGTTGCATATGGTTAAAATTTTAAAATTTCGCTCAATCTATTTTTGGTTGCTATGAATCTCCCTTTAATAGGCCCCTCAACAAGTTAGATTAAGGAAAAATACATGGATATATTAGAATGCATTGATAAAGGGTTATCAGTTTCAATCTACTTTAGATTAAGAAATAATATGATGGAATTTTATAAGGATGATAAAAATTGTGTCTTATGTTCAATCAAAGATATGGTGTAAGAAAAAGACTATAATACTTATTTTGGATTACTGGCCTTCACATGACGTGGATAGCCATAATATCTTACTAGAGGCCACTTATAACTTGTGGGCTGAAAATAGAATGTCAAGCCTGCTGCCAACGTTGTCTGAACCTATAGCGTTGCAAACTTAGAATAGGCTGAAAACTAATTTTGGGTTAACCCACCTAGTGAAATTCTACATATATATATATATATATATATATATATATATATATATATATATATATATATACCACACCTACTTAAACACACAGGATAATAAACAGACAAACTGTTTATAGACATACACACTGCCATTATCACAGATAATACAAAATTAATGAATCAATACTGTGATAAATAAAATCCATGCATGTTTAAATAAAGGATCATAAATAGAGAGGGAGGAGAACTTATAGAGATAGCTTTCTACTCATAGAGAATTATTGATAACATAGAATTTTTATTGATATGAAATTTTTTCGATGATATTACAAGCTAAGATACATTCTATATATAGACTCAAAAAAGTAAGTTTACCAGAAACTTTTTAAAATATATAATACACAACATATATTATAAGTACAAATTTTTCTACAACATTTATTACAAAGACTTTTTTCTACCTTATTTTTTCTACAACCAAAGACTTTATTTACTATAAAGCTTTACCTTCTACAAAATATATATGTCTACCGTATCAATTATAAAGACATAATTTTTAAAGTTAAAGACATAATTTTCTACCACATCTTATCTACCATTTTTTTATACTATTTTTACTTATTTCAAGTACTCATTTTTCAACCTTATTTATTACTATATCTTATCTACTTTCTTATTTTAATAATAATATATTAATACTCCTCCTACCCTATCCCATAGGAAGTACAAGCTTCTTTACTGTAGTATCAGCTACTGGAGTATTCTTTTTACAATTAAAATAATAATATTTTTCTTCTGATAACATCAGTCTATAATATTATCTACGTGCTTCGTCTGAGGCCATAACTTTTCCTTCTAGAAAAGATCTGTACTATGCTTCTATCTTTCTTGGTCTGTTGATCTGTTCCTGACTGCTTTTTGAATAGATAAGATTTCTGTTGTCAAAATAATATTCCTAGTAAGGATATTCTATTGCCATCTTCAATTCTTCATACAGAACTTTCATACTGACAGCTTTGATCTGAGGAAAATTATCCCATAGCTCATCTTCTATGATTGGTTTTGCTTGTTCTTCCATTAGTAAAGGTTCTTGAGTTGTACCAAACTATACTATGGACATAGGCTGTAACCATGACTGATCTTTGCTAAATTCTAGAATAGTCTGATAAAATCTAACATAAATTTGCTTTATTTTGACTAAATTCTGAAATCTTCGTGCTGACTATTGAATGCAATTTGGTAATCTACTAAGCTCACTATGATCAAGACTAGGATAAATACAATGTAGTAGTCCATAATTATAGAAATTTCAAACTGTGTCTAGATTTGCTGTTGTATAAATTACTGCCTTGTGAAAATTCCTCCAGAATATTAAGCTCATCCATGCTATAATTGATTTTGGTTCTGATAAATATTGAACTAATGTATAAAAATTTCTAAAATAATTATTTCTATGGTGGGTGACAGGAGTAAACATTTCACCCTTTAGCTCTTCTTTTACTTTCTCTGCATAACTTGGTTCCATGGTAGATATTTTACTGATCAATTATTCTTCTCTAGTATTTTTAGTACTACTTTTTGCAGCATCTTTATTAGTACAGATTACAGTAAAATCTTCTTCTGATGAAGTAGATCTCCTATAAGTTAGTTCTGAGACCAAATTTTTTAATTTCTCATTTTCTTCAAGTAACTTGTTCAACTTTGTTTCTAATGCAAGATATTTATCTAGAAATTGATTCATTTGCACTAAAATTATTATTATTAGTTCTAGATAAAAAATCAGCAAGAAAATTCTTTTTTCCTTCTATGTATCGAGTATTATAAGCATAATCAGATAAATATGATTGCCATTTCAAAATTCTTTTATTCAAATTATTTACTGGTATTCTTTTTAAC
>CATIWO010099150.1:0-25443 GCA_949673435.1 Macaranga tanarius | reverse complement strand
TGTAAATGGATGTATATGATTAATAGTGATGAATGGATATAGAAATTCTAAGAAAAATATCGAGGCTCAGATGAGTTTATAAGCCAGAGTATCGATGTAAGAATGAAAGTTTTTAATTTGTACAGGTTTCTATTGTATCATGAAGTGTTTGTATATAACCTTAAAAGCTCATTAAGCGTATTAAGAATTTAATAACTATGGATACTGTAGATAATGGTATATTAGTGGTTAATTAGAGGATAAAGTGTGACAAATACTTTATTTCTCCAAAATATTTAATAAAAGATCCCATCACATGAGAATTGTTTTAGGATTTTCATAAATAATGCAAATAAACGTCCACATTAAATCTTTATTTGAATGTAAATACCATATCGAAACATCTTTAAATACATTTGAGGATTTAATCCCTAAAGCCTTAAATAATGCAGGATTCTTATAAAAGAATAATTAAAAGAATCATATTCATAATTTGATTTCTTTAATAGTTATTCCATTCAATTATCTCGAGAGTTGAGAATTTCATCATTTAATATTCTTATCAAGTATATCTTTCTCAATTTTAAATTCATATAGATATTATTTATAAATATATATTCCCCCAACTATTTTCAGAATTGATAACAATATACAAGAATCAATCTCTCTCTCATAATCATCTCAATTATTTTTTTCATGGCCCACACTGGCCAATTCACATGATCATTCACAATACCTCTTATGCATATGGTATAACCACAAGGATTTGCTCTAAAGGCAACTCTGAATCCCTGCGCTGTCCCGAAGACAGTCATAATTCGAGTGGCCAACTCCTCTCATATATTCATATATCACCAACCCTTATATATCATATATATAGACCAATATAATCTTTATATAACATTCATGTTATTAGTAAGGATATAGTTATACCATTCTGATGTTCATTTATATATGATTTAGTCTCTTTATCTGATACTTATAAATCTCATGTCATTTCATCAATAGGAAGTGTTTTTCAATCATTTTTATGTTCTAGTACATTATTCCAATGTTTGGTTCAAGTTACCATTCAAGAAGTTTAAGTTTTAACCAAAAGGATGGCAAAACGGGACCTAGAGGTGCATGTCTGAACCATAGAGGCATGTGCCTCTGTGCAGAGGTGCATGCCTTAGCTACAGAGGCGCCTGCCCCCCCAATACATAGTCGTACGCCTGTTCGATCAGGCGTACACCTCTATACTTTTAGAACACGAATTTTAAAGGAAATTTTACAAAAATTTTGGTCCAAAACTCAATTTAACTATACCAGATGGTCATAAATCATGCATATTACTTCAAAACTCAATCATGCATGCTAGAAACCACTTAAATCATTCTAGATCTAGAAAAAAAAATCAAAACCCTAGCATTTATATACAAAAATGACTTAAAAATCAACTTGTATGAAAAACCCACGATAAATTAGAACCACTCACAGATTTCTCCCGCCTGATTCTTCTTCTTCCTTGCTGAATTTTGGTTTTAGGTTTCAGAGACCTTCTTCTTCTCTTCTCTCCTTCCTTTCTCTCTTTTCTTCTTCCTTTCCTTTCTTCTCCTTCCTTCCCATACATAGCCATACTTCTCCTCTGCAAAACCAACAACTCCTCTCTTTTCTTTTCACTTTGATCCCTCATCTTTCCTTCCTTTCTTTCTAACTTCATTTACTCACATTTGTTTCAATTACATCCTAACTTCCTTTCAATTTCATCCTTCCAAAATTTCATTCAATTAAACCAAACTTTATTTCTTATATTTTATTCTTATCATTTCTTACCACAATAAAAATATTAACTCCCACCAATATCAATTTAATACATGAAAATCAACTTCTTAATTATTTACCCGAAATAATAACAATTAACTCCAATCAACACTAATTTAATATAATCGAATAACCCTTAATTATTATTAACTTTAATTAATCCGATTTAAGGATATGGATGTTACAAACCAACCCCTTCAAAGAAAGTAATGATGAATAAAAAAAATTATGTTATCGCTTTTAGTATTCAAAATATTAATTATCATATTTACATACACATAATAAATTCAAATTAAGTTATAATTCTATAAATTTGTAATTGATGAAATAAAATAAAATAATGTGAACATCACAATTTTTAGTTCACCAAAAAAGAAAACGATACACCAAAAATCAAATACTAAATCTCCAACGCAAAATAAGAACTGAAAGACGCAAACTCCATTATCAACACGAATAAACATTCAGATTTTAAAACATTCTAATAATTAAAGAATCATGACTAAAATTTTAAGTTAATGACATTTAAATCACTATAAATCTAAATTATGATCTTCAATTTGAAAAAGAACTACTATAAACCCTAATAATAAACCCTAATCAACCTTAAAACAACATAATCTATAGAAAAAAATATATAAATCAATTTGATCAAAAATTTAAATAATAATAACTATGAACCCTAATAATTTACTCTAGTCAATGTAATAATAAACCCTAAACAAAACCTAAACTCTAAACCCTAAATTCTATTAATAAACCCTAATTAATTTAACTTATACAAAATTACAATTATAATAAGCCAATAAAAAACCCTAATCCAATTGATATAGATAGAACGTGAATTATAATAATCGCCAATAAATCCTAATCAAACTGATTTATGTTTAACTAAATAAGGAAAAAAATTACATACCTTAATAGATCAATACTTTTTTCCATAGGATTGAAATTTAATGTGCCTCCTTTATAGAAAATTTCAAGTTTTTCTAAGAAATTGTTACTGAAAAAATTGAAAGAAAGGAGAACTATAAAACAAAATGGTTAATTAATGAAATAGAAGGTATAAAGAAAACGTATTTGAATTATAATGTCTTTTATTTAAATTCAAATTTTTTATTATTTTATTACTAAATAAATTAAAAAATTAAATTAAAATTGTTAACCAATATAATAGGTAACCTATTGCATTAAATAAATAACTACTGTTTAAATTACAAATTGACTACAGGTATCTATACCCACAATGTACCATAGAAGCCCCTATATTTAAATATCTTTTAGTTAATTATAAGGGGTTAAATGCAATGGTGGTTACCCAACTTCATATTTATTGCAGTTTGGGTATTAAACTTCAATTTGTTTCTTTTTGGTGACCTAACTTTAATTTTATTTCAAAAAGAGCACTGTTAAAAATTTTTAATCCTCCAAATTTCTCTTTAAAATAATTATAATTTCTTAATCTCTTTACTTTTCAATTTAGTCCAAAAGTTACAAAAAATTTAGAAGTTTACCTTCTCCTAGCCTATGTTACTAGTCAAAATGAGTTTGGTCTTATTAGGTGGAATCAAAATAATTTCTAAATTTGTTCTTATTTTTCTAATAAATATATTGAAAATATAGACTTATCTGAAAAAAAAAATTTAATTCTGGGTCAAAATAGTAATTTTGAATTGTTCATATACTAAAAGATTTTGTAAGTCAGTACGGTAAAACTAAATAAAAGTTTGGTATCTAAAAAGATACAAATTAAAGTTTGGTGATCAAATTGAAATAAAACTAAAGTTCAGTACCCTTTCGTACATTTAAAAGAGTTATTTTATAAGACATTTGTATGATTTATTATACTTATATATTTATTGATGTCTATATAAAATAGTGTATACATATATTGAATTATATTAAATAAAAAATTAAGACAAACTATTTTAAAATATCTAATTTCATAATTATATGAAAATATTAAATATAATATATTTATCTCTACAAGATTCAAAAAAAATTATTTTTTAAAATTTGATATTTTGTTGATATAATCAATATATCATTATCTCCATAAAATATTATGAACATCGCAATATTTCATATAAAATATTACTAAAAAGATATGATATATGATTCTTATATTAAGACTCTCCGATATATCATATATTTATGGATATATCCATCGATACATAGATATTTAAGTCTGACCACAATAACGTAAAAGATTTAGCTGAAAGAGAGAAATAACAAAGATCGCACGTACTTGTGAAGTCACTGTCGAAAAATAAAATCTCAAGGGATAGTTAAAAAAAGGGCTAACAGGAGAGGTCTAAGGAAAAAAATAAGAAAAATGAATTAACAGTAAAAGTTTAATTATCTCAAAAAAAAAAAAAAAAAAAAAAAAAAAAAAAAAAACAGTAAAAGTTTTAAGGAAGGAAAGAAAAAAAAACTTTGGTAGATGGAAATCTGCAACCATGCTATTAAAAAATTACTACATTGAACCCTTAAAAAATTATCCAGTTTAGCCCCTATAGTTTTAAAGTTTTACAATTAAATCCTTACAATTTTTATTTTAACAAATTAACACCTTATAATTACGAAAATAATCCAATTAAATTTATTAAAAATTTTAAAAATTATATATTTTTTCAAACTTTTCTTTTCTAAATAATTATATAATAAAAATTTACTTATTATTTTATTATTTAATTAGTTAGGTTGTTGTTGGGTTGTTTGTTGATTATTCTTGTTTTTAGGTTTTTTTTTTTGCCAAAGGTTTTTCTGGTTGTTGTTGATGTTTGATACTTATTTTAAATATAATTAATTTATATAAATATAAATTTATTAATTTGTTTAATATAAATTTATTAAAAAATATAAATTTATTAAAGTATATTGCTGATATGAATTTTTTAATTAAAATTTGGCAATATAATTATATTGCTGATATAATTTATATTTAATCAAAGGTATGTTGGGGAGAACATCCCATCAATTACCTGTGCCCAAATGATATATGCCAAGAACATCTTTTACTGGCAAAACAGATGGTACAAGAACACGTTCTTCCTAATTTAAAGTCTCTGATCCATAAGAACTTGCTTAATCCTTCCTAATTTAAAGTCTCTGATCCATAAGAACTTGCTTAATCCTTCTCCTTCATTAAATGGCAAGAACATGCTCCTATATTCAACCGGTTGAGGTTAATTTCACCATAAGTTGCTGACGGGAACAGCATTGGAGTAATGTCATGTGGTTCAAGAATTCATATCAGGGACAGAACATGCACTGTGGAAAGCAAAGAAACAAAAAGAAAAATTACGTATTTTTGAAAAAATTTTTATAAAAAAATTAATTTTGAAAAAAAAGCCAACAATATTTTTGAAATTTTTTTCTTTATTTTGATTATTTGTGAATAACTTTACTTTTTTTTTACTTATATTAGGTAGCTCAAGAAATCTCAAAATTTTAAAAAGTTTACTCTTTTTAAAATATAGTAGTTCATAACAAAAATATGTAATAAATATATTATTTATTAATGTTTTTATTATATAAATATAAAATACTTCAAATATTGTAATCATATAATACACTCTACACCGATAAAATATAATTTTTTTAAAAAAATTGACGTTGGACTATAAATAGATTATTAATTCAATGACTCAAAGGAGAAAGGGTCAACGTGAATCATTTCATGTAGAGTGATGAGATGTGTAGTAGGGCAATATTTGTTTAGGGTTTGCCATGCGGAGATTCATCAAGATCATGAACTATTATATATATATATATATATATATATATATATATATATATATATTTGCAATCTTTTACAATTTTATCATAATTTTTAAATTTTGATAAAAATATTCTAATTTTATCATGCTAAATTTATCCTTTATATTATAAAATACGCAGCCAAGGTGAAACTCAAACTCCCTTTTATATATATATATATATATGCATTTGCAATCTTTTATAATTTTATCATAATTTTTAAATTTTGATAAAAATATTATAATTTTATCATGCCAAATTTATCCTTTATATTATAAAATTCATAAAGATCTACCAGCGTAAAAAATTTAAATATTTGCAACTTTTAATAATTTTGTCCCATTTTTAATTTTAAAAAATATTTAAATTTAAAATAATTTGATTAAAATTAAATAAAAAGTGTTGACGTGATAATTAGAAAATTAAATTTACATATGATAAATTTTTAAATTTATGATTGACTATTATTTTGATAAAATTTTAAAAATTATATATATATATATGTGTGAGTGGGGTAAAATGTGACAAATTTTCTTTACATGTTACAGTTAGATATTTTTAACTATTTTCAAATAAACAATTATGAAATAGTTAAAAATTTTAAATTATCTAGAGTAATAATTATTTATATTAAAAATATCTTTAATTTTTAAAATTAGTATAATAAAAATCGTTTATGAATTTAACAATTTCTTAACAATAAATTTAATTTTTTATTATTATATTTGTACATTTTTTATTTTAAATAAATAATTATTTGTATTAATAATTGGCTAAAGTAAAATATTTTTAAAAAATTTAAAAATTGAGATAAAATTACTAGAAATTTTAAATATTTGAATTTTTTTTATCAATACACCATTATGGACTTATAAAAATAAAAAGGATAAATTTAATATTTTATAAAATGTTACGTCAACATTTTTATTTAATTTTGACCAAAAAACTATTCGTGCTAAAATTGTCAAACATTTGTTAAATTAATAATTTTTACCAAATTTAAAAAGTTAAGATAAATTTGTAAAATATCGTAAGTGTTTGGGTTTTCACACCAATAAACCTATTTTCTAATACCTTTGTGCATTTCTTATTTTTATTTCCATCATGCTCATGTGTGTAGTGATTAGTAAGTCCAACTTCTAGCCAAAAAAATATGAATACACAGTTCAAACAAAGCCGGTCTTTGACCATCAAATATTTTTCATGCATGCATCTCCTTTCAACAGCATTAATATTCCAAATGTCCCAGTAATATTATCCTAATGCATTAGCACTGTATTAACATCATTTTGTTTGTTTTTTTGCCAAACATATGAATGAAGGGATGGCAAAGAATAAAGAAGTAATTAAATGTTTTTGAAATTTCTTTTATTCAATTTAAAATCTCACTCAAATGCCTTTAAAAAATTAAAATAAATAAAAAATGATTTTCGCTCAACTTTGAAATTGTTTCATATTTTCTTAAGGGATGAGGTGACGACTTCTTCATAAGAGACTTATTCAGGGTTTTAAAGAAGAATAGAAAATCCCGTGTTGTTTAGACATTTGTCCTTTATGGTGCCGAAGTCATAAGCATCTGCAGGGGCTCAGACTTCAAAATCTTGACTCCTCACTATCGCGGCCTGTGGCAGCCTCATGCATTGTTGTGGTAAGTGGGCAAATTCTTTCCAATTTGGGGCAACTACCGGGTGCAGTCAACCCATTTTTTCCCGCCTCCTTTCCATATGATTTTTTTTTTCTAAAATATTTATTCCCCTAAATGAATTGTTTTAGTTTCATGGTATAATCAGATTCTATAATTTTGTGGTTGTATATTCAAACCATCAACCTGAAAATATAAATTTTACTTCACTCCACCAATTCTCTAGGAGAATGTGTTGGTTAGGAAATTCGGTCATCTTGTTGTTTCTAATGTACTTTCATTAGATGCCAAATTAACAAGTGAGACCATATAGATAATATTTGTAAGTTTAAATATAACTCTCCATCATCTCCCTCCCCAAGCACTACAAAATTTATGTTTTAGAACTTCTATTCAAATACAAAAAAATTAATTTAATTTAGTTCTATTGGTTAAAATTCTAATCAATTGAACAGAGTTGCGAATATTATCAAAATAAAAGAAATGGGTCAAGATTTCCACAGCTAATGGTACAAACCTTCAAAAATTGATCAATTGATTAAGATTTCTACAGCTAACGGTACAAACCTTCAAAAATTGATCAATTGATCAATATGAATTTTAGACCAATTGATCAGCCAAACAAACGGTCAACTTTCCAAGTAGGGCAAGCATCTAAAAGATTGATCAAGATTTTTAAAAACTAGGCGTATATACATCCTGATATCAAGCATCACCTGCAACTATATTAACCATTCTAAAATTATATAGGGTACACTGACAATATCCATGGATGGCACTGGAGTATCTGAAATCCAATGTTGTTACCATGTGAGATTTTCAATTACAGCTGAAACAATCCTTTTCATTGTCTCCTGCATAACATGAATTTCATGATTAAATGGGTATTTTACATTATTGGAAAAAAAAAAAAAAAAAAGGGACATTTGTTGTCTGCGGACCCTTACCGTGGAGTGGTCTTTTAGTCCAAGAGATAGCACCAATGCCTTAGAAGAGCCAGAGTTGCTGCCATTACAAGTGAAAGTACATAAGACGCTGCTAACAGACTATCCAAGAAAGCGTGCTACTACATTTGTATGTTGTTCGCATGCTTCCGATGATAAATTTCAAGAAGTTATTGACAGGAGAAACTGAAGCATTGAACTAGATGGGGGATCTCATATCCATCAAGGTGAATTAAAGTGTTACCTTATGTGTTCGATCAGTTTCCTTGCACAAGCCACTAGCATTGGCTGCAGGTATTTGCAATCACCCAAAATCAAGCATAGGTCAAGATAAAATTAAACAGGTTGTAGTGCAGACCATTTGA
Source organism: Macaranga tanarius (assembly GCA_949673435.1). Taxonomy (NCBI): domain Eukaryota; kingdom Viridiplantae; phylum Streptophyta; class Magnoliopsida; order Malpighiales; family Euphorbiaceae; genus Macaranga; species Macaranga tanarius. The sequence continues at coordinate 16,948 of CATIWO010099150.1, read as the reverse complement.
CCTACCTCATCTCGTTTGCCAAATATTACAGATACGTTGAATGTGGGTTCAACTGAAACGCCTTCCTCTTTCCTAGCAAGGTAGGAGCAGAAATATTGGCTATCAGTCATTTATGCCTTTACTGAAGTGGAAAGGAAAAAAAGAGATAAATTGGATTTGAGTTATTATTTCACACATAAAATTGAGAAGCATGTATAAGTGTATTGTTTCCTACTTGTGCCTTCCTCACTCTTGTACCTTTTCGATAAAAAGTTTACCCTCAGACCTACCTAAGCTCTAACCCATCCTATACCACTTTGTTCAAGACCATGGACATTTTTGACATTAAACTTTCTTTGTATTTAGATTTAGGTTAAAGAGCTAATTATTTATAGTCATAGGCAGCTAACTATTACATGTAGCAAGGCAGAACAATGAATATACAATTTTACTTTTTCACTTGTCAATGAATGTCCCTTCCTATGCGAAATACATCAGTGATAGATAAATATTAAAATTTACCAAAAAAAAAAAAGCACACCTATATTACATTGTTTGACTGAAAATGAGATACAAGACAGAAGCAGCACCTAATAACCCTACACTGCACAAATCTATCAGAACTCAAGATGGTAAACATGTCATAAATCTCAGCATGCAAGCTAATCCTATAGCCATTTAAAAGATCAGCCATATGATCTATTTTCTGGCTCACAACCCAAAATTAACATTGTGAAATCTAGATGCATAATGTAACAGAGCCACAATCACAAAAACCTTCTTGTCCGTAGTCCATACTACATTAGATCAGAAACATCTAAGAGATATCGATTTCTAAGAGACAAGACATGCATACCTAGCATGCAGTATTGACCCCATTTTTGCCACTTGGGTTGCAATCACCTGCGAAGAAGTAAAGCATGCCGTCACACAGATGAACTGAAATGCACACGAGAATCTGATTACATGGGACACTCAGTACTCACAAGAAAGTGGTCATCATAACTGCAAATGACCATGTCTGTTTTGTTTCCCTGTCAATCAGAAAGAACATAACTGAGGAAAAAGAAATTGGAAACCATTATCAAAGGACAGTTTTTTCCTTTAGTAGCAGCTACGAAATTTTATCAGAGAAGAAATAAGAAAACTTGCCGGCTGACATGATTTCTGGTGAGGTATATCCCAGTAACATATAAAACATGAAGTGGTTAGCCTACATATGCATTACATTCTACTCTATTTAGAATTAGTCATTGAACACCATATGACACCCAATAAGCAAACCTCCAACGATAGTGCTACAATGGCATGCCCATACAGTGAACCAAGTCACCAATAAAGGCTACAGAGAACACCCGTGTTTGCTCAAAGACTAGTTATATCTTCTCATCTAAACTAGATACCATAAACCGACAACAAAGTTCAGATACAATAAAAAACCAAAACTATATTAAACCCATTTCACAAGTGATTCAACTCAAAAATCGCAATCAATCCTAGAATTTACAAAATCCTAAATCAGCAGTATTTACTGAATTGAGAAGAATTCAAGTCAAAACTATATTCTAACAAATATCAATCCAGTTCATTGGAAACACGCCTTTAATCTGAAAATGCAAAATATAGGAAACCCATTAATCAAAAGATGCCTATAAAAGATATCACCCAAGAAAGACAACCCTTTTCCCAAAAACAATTGAGCTCGGCATTTAATCGAACACATAGTGAGCAAACAAAATAAAGAATTGAAACGAACCACAAACGAAACATTAAACTAATCATTACCATGATTTCCACTGAAAGTTTATTGTGAGGAACTGGAAATTGTTGGATTGAACTTCCCATTGCTATTCACTTTTGAGAGAAAATAATCGTTAACTGAAGAATTTTGTTTATTTATATTTGAACTGCGGTGTTGAGCAAATATTAAAAGTGTAGTAGAGGTGTTAATTTTCTAAATTTTAATAATAATGCAAGGTATATATATATATATATATATATATATATATATATTAGAACTGAATTTAATAACTCTTTCAACTTATTAGAACTGAATCTAATAAGAGGGATTAATTGCAAAAATTTGGAGAGAAAAGTAGTCTGTTTTTTTAGTAAAAGTATAGAGGGTTTATTTTTATGGGAGAAAAAAGAGGGTCGGGACTCAAATTGGAGACCGTGAGAGTTTTAACCACTGAAGATCTAATTATAATTTTAAATAAGGAAATATAAACCTATTTATCTAATGGGCTTACAACCCAACAGGCCCATGCTAAACACAACATATTAAAGTACAGAATATCTTGGGTTAGTGTAAACAATAGGTCATGTCATTTTACTAATTTAATAAATTAATTTTTAATTGAAATTATATTTTTACTAAGTTAAGCTGTAATCAAAGAAATGAAATTTGTGAATTATTCATAGTTTTATTGACTCACTATATTAATTTAAAATTTGTAAATTTCCAGTAGTTTTAGGTGAAATTATGAAGAAATTTTAAGAATTTAATGATTAATTTCTGTTTTTATTTAATCTTAAATTAATTTTAATACTAATTAATAAGAAATGAATACAAATATGAAGTCAATTTGATCAAATTTTAAATTAAAAATCATAATTTATTATTAAAATTAAAAATTTAATTATTTTGAAAATAAGTGTACATTTTAAAATATTTGTAATAAATAAACCTTAAATTTTATTATAAAGGGTTTTCTGTATTTTTTTCCCATAATTTTTAAATTATCATTTTTATCTACCATTGAATGATATAATTGTTATTGTTGTATATGCTGTATTTTAAATATTAATAATTTTACTGGCCAATCAAAAATAGTTGGACGATTGGTGTGATTAGAGTTTTAGAATTGCAAAGTCTCTGATAGGAACTATTTATATTTATAATTTAATTAATAACTCTAATTAGTTAATTTTTATTGTAAATTGACAATGAAGGAATTATTATTTTATGGCAAATAAGTAAAATAATAATAATAATAATAATACTGGTGCCATAAACATGCATTTAGACCCATAGATTTATCAAATTTATTTGTAGTCGCATATAGGGGTGCTCACGCCCTCCGAAATGGCTGATCCGAAAACTGAACTGACACTATTTGGTTCGATTTGGTTTGTATTTTTAGGATTTTTGAATTTTTAGAACTGAATTGAACTGAAATTTAGTTTGGTTTTATGTAAAAAAAATTTCGGTTAACCGAAATAACCAATTTTTTATTTTTTATTTTTCTAAATATTTAGTTAAAAATATATATAAATTTAATATAAAAAAATTTAAAATAATCAATATTTTTAAAATTTTCCATTCAGTCGGTTCGGTTTTCTACCCAAAAATTTCGGTTTAGTTTGGTTTTGGACCTAATTTGGTTCGGTTCTGATTTCTTTAGGTTCGGTTATTTTGGTTCGGTCAAAAAAATACCCAAAACTGATTGAATGCACATCCCTAGTCACATATCTTTTTTTATTGTAAGGTAATTTGCACTCACAGTTCCTAACATTTGACCTATATGTCACTGTTGTCCTAAACTTTCAATTTGTAACACAACTTCTAAAATTTTAATTCAGATAGTACAAAAGTCATAACTTATCATTTTCCGGCAACAAGCTTTATTGGTATTGACATGGACACATGATATGGCAAATGACGTAGCAAAATAAAATTTTTATTTAAAAAGTGGCCACGTGGCGTCATTCTATTGGCCACGTGGCCACTTATTGTCTCTTTTTCTTTCTTTTTTTTTTTCCTTTTCCCACCATCCAAACACTAATATTTTAAAAAAAAAATTAAAATAAAATATATATTCAATCAATTTAATTGCCAAAAATGCAAAGTCTGGAACTTTTTTATTTTCTCACCATCCAAAAACTAATATTTAAAAAAATCAAATCTACAATTCAAAAAGAGCAATGTTTATCTAGTGTTCATCTGGGAAACAATGCACAATTTGTGCAAAAGGATGATCTTGCTATTTGCAAAAACCTACATGGTATACACTACACACGGATTTGTTAGATAAAGCAAAGTAACAATTGGTTCAATCACAGAAGAATAGGCCATTTTGAATAAAATAAAAATAACAAAAGAAAAAAATACTACCATAGATCATCGAGCAAAACAAAATCCAAAGCACCTACTATTTTTTATTATAGTTCAGAAAAAATAAAAAAATTAAGCAAAAATAATATTAATGCAATCTCCAAAAATAAAACCAAATAAATAAATAAATCTTTAAATTTTTAGAGACCAGATCTAAAATTCAAAACCAGAATAACTAAAATAGATGATAGAGAGAGACAACCTCCTCCTTCATACACCTTATACTCTTCCCTTATTTTCTCTTTTCTTTTTCCACCTTCCAACAGAGAAAAAAGCAACAACAGAGAAGAGACTACGCATTTGTTCTAAACAAATTCTTTGTGTGATATTGTTATTTCTCAATTTATTCTCTCTTTTTATTGCTGCAACAAACTATGGGTGTTGAAGGCGAGAGATCGAGGAGACAGAGAAGCTGGCGGCGGCAATGCTAGGAAAAGAGGAGACAAAGAGAAAGAGGCAAAGCGAGACAGTGGTGGCGTTGAGGATTTGATCTGCAGCAACCAACCAATATAGATTTTAAACCTTTTTTTTTTTTAGGTTGGGAGTTGAAAGAAAAAGAAAAAAAATAAGAAAAAAGACAAAAAAAAAAAAGAAGAAAAATGACCAAAAAAAATTAAGATAATTGTAAAAAAGAAAGAGAAAATAATAATAATAGTAAAATTTGAGGAAAAGATAAAAAGTGATGATGTGATATAATAAGGTAATAAGTTGTGTAGTCTAGCATACTAGTAAGTTTAATGTCGGAAAACGGCAATAAGGGATTTTGTGGTATCTGAATTAAAATTTTAGAAGTTTTATGTTACAAATTAAAAGTTTAAGACGAAGATATTATATGAGTCAAATATTAAGGATTGTAAGTACAAATTATCGATATTGTCATTATAAATTTGACTTTTATATGTTTTCTTAGATTTCGATATCTTAAATTCAAAAAAAATGACGTTTTCCAATTAAGTAATTAATACCTCATTCCTGACTTTCCCTTATATCATCAAATTAAGGTTTTAATATGTGACGTCCACAAATATAACCATACACGTGGCTACTAATAAAACATACACACATGGCATAATATAATTTCTAGATAAAAGGTACTTGTATATATACAAATACTCATAAGTACATACATGTTCAGCATTACACATATGCTTGTCTAGTATTACCCACATACTTAACATATGGCTATATAGTACAAAATATGCCATATACAAAATGCCAAATGATATGTAGGACGAAGGTAGGGTACATCAAAACTCGTTCAACCCACCTAAAGACTCCAATGCAAGCTTTAAGCCCTTAGCCTAATCAAGTCCTGAAAAATTTCAATAGCAAAGGGGTGAGCTTGCAACTCAATAAGCAACTATGAATACAGATACACATATATACTACTCACATAAACAATGAGTTGATAGCATGAAATCTAATATTAGTAATACATTCTAATGATCATAATATAGTCTTTCAATCCTCTACTAAGTCTATATACCATCCTTATAAAGTTCCATTACCATTGGCACTACATCGAGTGCGTACGGAAGTCTAAATTAAGAAGGAGCATATGAGCAATAAAATGTCAAGCTCATTTAGAGAATCTTAATGATAGATTCAACTCAAACTCAAAACATAAAAGTTGTAGAAAACTCTTTAAAGTTTTTATATCATTAAACCATGATCCATTTGGAGTCTGTAGCTCAAGTTATTGTAAAAATACAGAGACAAAAGTGTGCTGAAGGAGGAGGCTGGCTCCTCACGATCGTGAGCAGACTCCTCACGATCATGAGCCAGCTCGTAAGGAGCTCTGCCGGAGCCATATTTTTTGAACAAAATGGCTAGGGATGCTCACGAGTGCTCCTCACGATCGTGAGCCAGCTCGTGAGTAGTCCTGCTCAGCCAAAACACCCCCTTTGGCCACTCAAACACCTAGCACTCCATTTCATTCTTATATATAACTTAAATAAAGCTTAAAAACACTTCATAAACTTACTAAACATCATTAATTCATTAGCAGACTCCTCATGATCGTAAGCCAGCTCGTGAGGAGCTCTGCCGGAGCCATGTTTTTTGAACAAAATGGCCAGGGATGCTCACGAGTGCTCCTCACGATCGTGAGCCAGCTCGTGAGTAGCCCTGCTCAGCCAGAACACCCCCTTTGGCTACTCAAAAACCTAGCACTCCATTTTATACTTATATAAATAAAGCTTAAAAATACTTCATAAACTTACTAAACATCATCAATTCATTCATTGATACACAACTCTAAATCATTCACAAGATTAAATATTTAAATTCATCATTTATGACTAAATCAACCCATTCACACATTACATTTCAATACACCATTTGGTGTCCACATAATCACTTGTAATAATAAATGTAATATTCATAATCAATCCATATAAGACAAGAATATAAACATTCACATTTCTAGTACGGTGCAATATCCGGCCAAAACTCTTTCATACAATCTCACACGTAGCCAAACTTTGGCACATTCCTCACAATCATATTCACATTTCAATTTCTCATGAAGTAAGATTATTCTCCGGCTCAGTCTCACTTTCCATAATTAAATTATGGGTAGCTATCCACCGGCTCAGCTTTTCCCATTTTACACAATTCGTGAAGACTATCCAATCGGCTCAGTCTTCACTCAACACACAATCTCACACATCAACATTTTCTCAATTGTTTCACTTTCTTGTGAAATACAACACATCATATTCAACCCAAGTCAACATAATTATATCACAATAAGTTATCATAACAACATCTCATTCACATACATAATATTCATCATTCACAAGGATATTATCCACCATAATCCACATACTTTCAATAAACAAGAGGGTGGAACTCATTCCACCTCATTTCACTAATTTATATATATATACATTCAATTCCAATAAAGAAATGCACTCTACTAAACATATGAGCTAAGCATATATTCACAACATATATTAATAGTTACTTACCTCAAAATACTTCCACTTCAAAAAGGGTCTTTCCCTTAATTATGAGTGATTTCCTTTCCTTTATCAATCTCTACATAAAATTCATACATCAATCTCATAAGCAAACATTGAAATTCACCCTAACCTCACAAGTGCACTAAATGCTCAAAGTTCCATAAGACCTAGACATACACATACAAATCCAATAACTCTCAAATTACTATCAAAGCTAGGGTTATGTGTCTACAACAAATTTCAATTAGAATCACTCAATTAGGATATGTGTGAAATTAATTATGGATTTTACAATCCATCCGGCCAAAACAGGGAACTCACAGGAGCAAGAAAATGTCCGGCCCTATTGACCCTTTGAAACAATAAAATCAGTTCAAACCCAAAACATAGAAAATGTAAAAAGACTCTCTGAAGTTTTTAGGGAGTCCAACCTTACTCAAATCAAAGCTGTATAGCTCAAGATATGGCACAAACAAAGGGACTGAAAAACAGAGAGGCGGAACACGAAATTTACAACAAACACAACTCAACCAATTCAATCAAAAACATAATTAAAGCTTACCAAATGAGCTCCAATATATGAAAGACTTCTAATACTTCCCAAAAGCTTGTATAAATAAGATCACAACTCTACAAAATTACTCAAGAATTCTCTCTTCTTCCTCCTTACAATTCTCTATGCCATCCTACACCCACATATGCACATATACACACACAACACACCACCAATTAAAAACTACCACATGCCTACCCCAAAATTCTTCTTTAATCATTATTAAACCAACCCATAAGTCCATATTTATCACAAATTAATAATATAATAACAAAATATCATTAAAATAGCTACTAAGCCCTTTAATGAAATGGGCAAAATGCACAATAGCCCACAACTTCCCATTATAACAAATCAATCCTAACTTATCATACAATCTTGTCCTTCTCAAAAATTCACACACATACCCAACTAAACTCAATCTATTACTCTACCATGTAATAAATGAAATGCATACATTAGGCTTACGTATATAGAAATGGTGGATGTTACATAATACTTTGATTAATAGTGAAAAGTTGAGTATTTAAGTGGCAATTTTTTTTAAATATAAAAGGCTATAGATTCAATTCATGATAATACAAGTTACTAAAATTCTTTTATAATGTTCAAATAAGAATTTTTTTAGAAAGTGTTCAAATGAGAATTTTGATTAATAAATAATTAGTCTTATATATTTTATTCATATTCATTCTTTTCTTAGACATAATTTTTATTTTTAAATATTAATTATAATTTAGTTTTTTTATGATAATTAAAGAGGAAAATAAAAAAATATAGTAACAGCAAATCAAAGAATAGTTATATTTTTCTTTTATTGTAATTGATGAAATAAAAATGGAAGTTTCAAAATTTGTTCTTCTATCAAAAACAATATCTGGGACAAAATTGTAAAGGCTAAATGAGTTTTATAAATAAGATATTTATCAGTAATTGCAACTTTCAAAGTGTAAAAAACTTTTTGTTCGAAAAAAAAAAACTGTAAAAACTTTTTGAAGAAGTGATTAGAAAAAGAAAAATATATTACTTCAAACCATGTTGTATCCTTTTATAGAATCATTCTTCGGTGCAAAGAGTTGTACCTATACAACTGGAATTAAGACCGTTAGATTAAAATTTAATTAATTACAACCATTAATATATTTTATAGGTATTAATACACCAATATAATCAATTATTGTAACTAAATAAAAATTAAGCTAACGGTTGTAATTTCATTTGTATATGTATATATACAAACGTTTGCACCGTAGCAAAAGCCCCTTTTATAACATCCAAAAAGTCTAATTTAATTTATTATAATTTTTAAAACTTTCAATTTGGGTCTTTCTTTTTTTTTTAAGAAACAAATTCTTTTTCTTTTATTTATCTATTTATTTTGATTTTAGCCTCTTAAAATTCTACTACACATTTCTCTTTTTAGTCTCAATTAATAAAAAAATTTGACTCCTTCACCCAATTATATGAGTCTTTTTTGGGTACACCATATGTATATATATATATACAAATAAAATAAAAAATTATTAGATTATTTTTGTTTAATTGTAACATTAATATGACAACCTGTAGTAAAGTAAAACAATTGTACAAACAATTATAATTAAACAAATATTAATATAATATATTTTTTTATTTGTATAAATATACATATGTGTAGGTGTTAAAAAATTAAACATTTGTAGTTTGTGTAGATTTTGGACTCCAATAAAGATGTCATGTTAACATTTTTATACTTAATTTTGACTAAAATGGTGGAGTATATTGGGTAAATATTAGTCAAATTAAATTATTTATGTTAAAATTAAAAAACATAGAATAAATTTACAATAAAATACATATATACATAAATATCAAAAATATCAAAAATAACCTCAACAAAGAAAATTTTTTAATTGATTCCGAAGTGCCAACTCTTTATATATAGTTAGAAAATCAAACAAATCATATTAAACTAAAAATGTGTGGATTGAATTGAATAAATCTTTTCATTTTTTTAGTTAGAATAATTATATCTTGTAAATACTGTGTGACCAACTCATTCATATTTTTATTATTTCAATTATAATTTGTTTGACTTTTGAAATATGTAAATATAATGAGTTGGTGTTCGCAAATCAATGTATAACTTGTCCTTGACAAGGCACAAAAATTGAACTCGAGAGTGGGGTTAGCTAGCTACGTTAGGTTCATATGGTTGAATTAAGAACAACAACATCTGACCAGCAACAAGAATGTGGTTTCATGCCCTAGACTTTTAATTACCAAAAGTCTTAATTTGGTTTGGAGTCTCATAACTATTTCAGCCATTAACATATGCATGCGATGCTATTTTGCCACCTTTCAGATAATTATTTTATTTTCAAAATTTAAAGACTTGGGTTGGAAAAAATAGTCAAGCAGCTTAGAAGTAGTTGAAGCACGTAGAATTTTTTTTTTAAAGGTAATTTATTGCAGACAGTTGAAATTTGCACAGATTATGATCAAAATTCAACTTAATTGGTAAAAAATGTGTGATTTGGGTTTAATTATTTAGTAGCTCTATTCCATTCTATGCCAAGAATTAAACTTTTTGTTACTCGCTACTTAATTATATGTAAAGATGGAGGCTTGGTGTTAGGTGTAATTTGAGTGCTATAAAATCATTAACTTTATGTGGTTGCGATTATTGTAAAGAGATGATTAAGTTAAAATTACGCTATTATAACTTTCTAGAATGCTGGAATTTCACAGGGTCTTTAGTGAAGGTAGTAGATCCGATTACATATCTTTGAATTTGACATTGATGTTTACTCGATATGTGGAGATAGTTATATGTCTCCAAATATTTTATTATTTTCAATTTCAACAATGTTATATATATATATATATATATTCGCATATCCACATGGAAAAAAATCGAATTAAAAACTAGCAATTTCAATTTGGTTCGGTTTTTATTTTGTAAAAATTAAAAATTTCAATGTACAGTTTTAAGTTGACACTAGTTTTTTTTATTAGAATTTTTGAATCTTTTTTCATATAAATCTCATAATACTCTTTATGTGATTTTATTATTTATTTTTTTACGAATTTTATATTTCTTTTTAGGGATAACAACAATTTTAATCCTATAAGTTATACCGATTTTTCAATTAAGTCCTATAACATTAATTTTTTACGACTGAGTTTAGTAAGAATTTAAAAATTTACCCATTAGTTTTAGGCTGTTATCTCTGACGGAACCTGTATACGTGACACGATTTATGCACATGTGGACGTTGATGTCACTTGTTTCCTTCCACATAAGATTGCCATGTGAGCGATGTAGGTGCACTTGCACCATATAGGATTTCCATTAGCTATCATTTATGAGATTTGGGTGAAAAATCCCACTTATGGCCATTTTCGTACTTTTCTTGTTCGTAGATGAAAACCCAAAGTCGGCTCACATACCTTACTTTTATCAAATCCAACTTTCATGCTCTCAAATCTTCTTTTTCAAATAATTAAAACTTGTTTGAGTTATGGGGTTGCTTCTCATAAAGCTATGGACTTGTTGCTTAAACTTGACTCCACTCAAGTATGACCATATGTAGCTTTTTTTTTCATTTATTCTGTTTAATTTTTGCAATTTTCTTTTTATTCTTTTGGTTTTTGATTTGTGGGTTTTATTTAAAGGGTGAAGACCCTATGATTAGAGATGGAAAAAGATCGATTAGTAGAGATATAACGACATTTTTGGATTTCATTAATGGTCTTATAGCCACAAAGAATAAGAGTTTAGCATACGTATAAACCTGTTAAAAATATGAGATTTGTTAAGAATAGCAACAAATCTAGGGCTTTGAATTCCAGTATTGGATATGAAGATTTAAGTAGAAATTATAAGGAAATAGTGGAGAAATTAAGTGATAGAGTTCAAAAGATTTGTGGGTTTTATAGGTTTTGTGATAATGATGAGGGAGATGTGGAGCTTGAAGGGCTTTAACAAATTATTGATGAAGATTATGAAGATGAAAACCTTAACATTTCAAAATTAAAAGGTGGGATTTTGGTGAAAAACAATGGTACCTAAAGTGAAGAAATTTATGAGTTTCGACGAGGATGGGAATGTGTACAAGGTCATTAGTGACACTCATAAGTTAGTTTTGAATGGAGATGGTAGCTTTATTGATGGGAGTGATTCTAGTGATGATTATGGAAAAAATGTCTCTAACCTTATCGATAATGATGAAGTTATTCATGAAGAGAATCCTACATCTACAAAGAGCAATGATGGTGAGAGGAATCATGGAAGGGATTTAGGAGGATTTTATAAAGTTAATAGGTATTGCTAAGATCAAGATGGTTATTTAGATTTCTTTGCACCAATGACTATAAAGATGGAATCAAAAGATGATTTAATGAAGAAGAGAAAGGGTGTGAAAATTATAATATAAGAGGAGGCCATTTCTTGGGTTTGTACTCACGTGGCAGTCCTAGATGGAAGGGAACGAGTGACATTAGAGCCCGCATGTGCATAAATCGTGCCATGTATATGGGTTCTGTCAAAAATAACAGTCTAGGACTAATTGGTAAATTTTTAAATTCTTACTAAACTCAATCATAAAAAAATTAATATTATAAAAATTAATTGAAAAACTAGTAAAACTTGTAGGACTAAAATTATTGTTATCCCTTCTTTGTATTATGAATTTTTTATTGATATTTCTGCAATCAAACTCATTTAAAGATCAAAAAGTTGATTTATAGCTAATCAACGTCATGGAATAGAGTACATAGATTATTGAATAAATTGCCGAGTTATAAATTAAACCAGCTCTATCAATACGATTGAAAAATAGAGAAACATAATTTCATAATTTGAGTAAGAATTTATTTTGATATTTATTTATTGTACTTTTATTTGTGTTATATGTCCATTAAGATATACTTTTAATTTTTAATAAATGAATAATTTATCTTTTCTTTAAAAAATAGTTATAGTAATAATAATAATAATAATAATAAATAAATAAATAAATAAATAATGATGGTGGTGGTGGTGGTTTAAGTTCACCACTGACTTTAGGGTTTAAGAGCCACTTTGGCACATAAATTATAGTTCTCGTCATGTGAAGAAATAGAAGAAGAATTATTTATTTATATTTGGTGTATAAACTTAGATGTGTGTGTGTCCTTAAGAACTTGATTTTGAGTGGTTATATTGTTAAGTAAGTCCTCAAGTTTGAGACCCTTAAATCAAAGTCCTCAAACATGGATCTTTGGTAGCTATCTGATTAAAGTAAATTTTAATTATGTTTTGATGGTTAATGGGTTTAATTTTTTAGTTAAATTGTGTTAATTTTAATATATGTGGTACTTATGTATGCTTTGTTAATTTTAGGTGTTTTGGATTAGTTTTGAGTTTTTTTTTAGGGTTATATGTCAAGAAACTAAGGATTCGAAGGATTTAAAGTTGAAATTTTGAAGGAATTATCGACAGATGCTGATACACGGCCATATTGTTAGTCATGTAGTCTTCTAGAGCTAAGTAGGGGCTTTGACACGGCTGAATACACAACCATGTTGCTAGCCGTGTAACTCACCAAAGGATTTGCATAGTTTGAACGCGGGTTAAAACATGCCCATATAGTAGGCTGTGTATTTCTCTGTCATATTTTCTTATGTTAAACACGGCTCGAGACATGACAGTGTATGGGCTCAGATTTGTGAAGAAATGTGAGACATGCCTGTGTAGAAAGAGACATGGCCGTGTACGAGTAAAAGTTTGGATAAAATCAATTGCTTTGGACATTTATCGAATGGGGATTTAAGGAGAGTTATAAAAGGGGAGTTAATATAAACCCTAGAGTTTTAAAAGGATTGAGAAGTGAAGATTGAAGATTGGAATTGCAAAATTGATAATTTCTTTCCTTCTTTCTATTTCTTGTAATTGATGATAGGTTCTTTTTATATGTTTTTAGGAATTGTTTTCATTATGTTAGGCTAAATTTTTATTAATTAGGGATTAAGGATCTAAACATGAATTAGTTTAATTTCTTTTAATAAATTCATCATTTATTCAAATTATATTTATTGAGCTTGATGCATGCTATTAATTGATCAACTTTAGTATGATTGAAGTTAAATTACATATTTAGAGATAATATTTTTAATGGAAATATAAATATAAGTCTAATTTGATTTAATATTAAAGATAAATTAAATTAACTATACTCTATTAAGAGTTGAGTTTATAATTTGTGATTTTATTTGGTTAGAGTTTGGTAATTGCAATGAGAAATGGATTATAAAATCTTAGTCAATGGTTGCAAATTTACATAATTTGCTTTGAGGAAAGTTAATTAAGACATAAGCTAACTCAAGATTTGCATTAAGCAATTGAATTACAAATGAAAATTGACTGATTAGTGTGAGGTGAATTAGTTCTTGATGAGTAGTGATTAATTGATAAATTAAATTTTATATCTTATTCGTATTAGATTTAAGTCATTTAGTTTGGCCAACCAAAAATATGGCATGACCAATGCATCCTTTCAGAAGTACTAGAAATGTAAAGGTCATTAAAAAATTATTTGTGAGTTTTGCTCTAATTCGGGTGAAAAGCAAAAGTGAAAATAAAAACTTTTTTCGTTTGCAGTTTCACGCAAAAGAAAATAATAGTAATGAATGAGGTGAAACCAAGAAAGAAGAATCTTCATTTACTGTGAGTTGTCGACATCATTGCAATTTATTTTAAGGAGAAATTCAAGCCTCTATGATATTCTGAGGTAGTTAGGATTTAAGTTTTTTTTTTGTTATTTTTAGTAATAGCAGATAGAGAGGGACCAAATAAAAAATTTATATTTTTTATGAATTAAAAGTGAACTTTTGGCAAATATGTGACATCATTTCATTGGTCATATCAGTTTTATTTATTAACATTAGAACGTATATGAAAAACACATCTACTCAAGAGTTAAATGGATCTAAAATGAAAATTAAGATATATAATAGGTTAAAATGATAGTTGAGAGGTGAGATAAGTTAAAATGGTAAAATTTAGAGGTGAAAGCATATATTCGGCCATCAAAAAATATCTTTAACCACAACATATTCTTATAAGGGTTAATTACGATTTACCCCCTTTATTTTACTATAGGCCCTTGACATTTTAAAAAATATTTGTTCATTCTTTCTTTTTATAATATTATAATATTTTTTCCTTCTGTCAATAATTAAATTAATATTATCGTTAATTGGCATGAAATAACAATTATACCCTCCAATTGAATATAGATTATTTAGAAATAATTAATGTTTGTCTCTTCTAGTTTATCTTATTGTACTTAGGGTTGTGCATCGTGCGGGTCGGGTCGGTTCGGGTGGAGATTTGACAAAACCGAACGGTTCTCGGTTACATAAATATAGCACCGAACCGCAGTTAATTATTGTATAGAATAAACAGTTCGGCTTGGGTTAAAACTCGGGTTAATCAGATCGGTTTATCGGGTTGGACTATTTAATTGGGTCTAATACTATGGGCTATATTATTAGAGCCCAAAAAATGAAAAAGTAAATATATGTCATTTAATATCAGGCTTAACCCATTAACAAATATATTTGGGCTACCTAAAATGTTATAAAAAAATAAAGACCAAAGGCCCAAGATATATAACATTTAACCTATATCTATTAACATCCCAAAAATTTACACTTTTACAAATATATTGTAATAATAAAAAAATTCTGCAACTATTATTCTAATATTCTATGATGTGCAGACAATCATTTAGAGAGCCACAATAAAAAGCTTGGCGTTCATTCTATTTCTAACAAGTTGCAGATAGCAACTAATATCATCAAAATTCAAAAAGTTAATCTGCACAATAAAGAAAAAAGCCTTAGATTCAGATAATGAAAAGCAAAGCAGAAAACAAAAATAATTTTGAGGCTCAGATTATATTTGTCAATTTATTAGAAGAATGAAGCTTAATTTCTTGGCAGCAGCATTCATGAAAATGCCACCAAATCTTGAAAGTTAAGTAGTATCATTCAGTCTTTTTAATCAGACAGTAAAACGTGGAAGCATCATCACTCCCTCAAAATTGAAAACCAAACAAATATAAATCAAGTGGTAATTGTATACTTCCTGGATAATCAACTCATAAACCACAAGAATTGATTGGAATCACATTCAGGAATCAAGAATCAAGGCAGACTAAGTAGTAAGCAATAGGCACTATGTAGTAAGCCAGTAACTTAAAAGGCAATTTTGCAATAACAAAGTCAGTAGTCCCAGTCCTGATACTACTATAAAAGCATATAAGTGTTAGTGATGTGCCCTAGGCCTATAGTATTATGGCCATATTGTGACTTTGTCTATTTTTCATTATTATAATAAAGAGGCATTTTATCATATTGACTCTATTGAATTCTATGAATGTTTAACTCTATTTAAGATCATCAAGTGTGTGACTTGATAGTAGAACTCTTAAATAGTAAATGAGTTATATTCTAAATTATCCCTAGTCGGTCATTATTGTGGGAGAATAATGAATAAAGACTAGTATGAAGTTGACTGATGATCATGTTTTACTAATCATGTATGCGAGATACAAAGTCAAGTCATAGGTACAAAGGATGTACTGGATTGACCCACTATGAGAATACTACATGGATAATTGTCATAAGCTATTCTCATTATAATGATGTTATAATAGTCCTCAGACCTGAGATCATCATAGAGTCCTGCATGATGAGTTTTATATTTTGACACATTCTAATGTTATCTTTAATAGGATGATATAATAGATTGTGATTGGATATAAAATGAATCATGTGAGGAGTGCGAGTGATCAAGAAGGAATTTATCCCTCACTAATTATGAGGAGGATATCTATGGGCCCCTCGATAAATTTGACTGAATATAAATGCATGGCCATGATTGAAATCAGTTGATAAGGAGTTATCAATTTAGTCTAATTGAGATCGAGAAATAATTGAATAATTAAGGATGACATAAACCATGACTTATATTCAATATAAGATATCGTGTACAAAAGGACTATAGCATTGTTGTTAAATAGGTTGTGTCGGATTACTGACCTTCACATGACTTAGGTAGTCATAATATCTTGCTAGAGGCCACTTATGACTTATGGGCTACCAATTGGATTGAAGGCCCATTGCCAACGTTATGTGAACCTACAGGGTCACACACAAAGAATAGACCCAAAATGAAGATTGGGCTTATTAGCCCAATTGGATAATTATCTCTCTTATGTGTAAATGGTTAAAATTTATTTATGGTAAAAGTTATCATAATTAAATTTTAAAAAGGAAAATATATTTATAAATATATATCTAAAA
>CATIWO010099114.1:0-13096 GCA_949673435.1 Macaranga tanarius | reverse complement strand
CTAGTACTTTTGCATTCACTATCCATTTACCTGTGTATTGATTGAAATTAAGTATAAGATAGTATTTATAGTTAGGTTAATGTTTTGATTTGAGCCATGACTCGTACTTGGATAAGGAGTGGGAAAATTCCAAATTTTGATGACATTTAAAATAAGTGAAATTATGAGAATAAAAATAATTGGGAGTAAGAATGAGGTGAAGAGTGAGAGTTAAAAAGTCTAGTATGTTATAGACTTATTTAAAACAAAGAGTTGTTCTAGAATGGACAATTATAACCTTTAAGGTTTATAAGAGGTCTACCCTTTTCATTAAGGGCAAAAGAGACAATTTACATTTAAATGATCCTAGTAAACCCTAGAAATCTTCCTTAAGTTGTGATTGTAGTGTGCAACCACCTTTGAAAAAAAAAAGAGTCTTTGTTCTTAAAATAGAAAAGAGAGGAGAAGAGAAAAAACCTAAATCCTATTTATTGATGATGATTTTTCAAGAGGAGTTTGGAGATCTAAGACATCATTGAGGCTGAAATATTCATTCCAAAAATTATGGTGATTGATTGGTAAGTGATTTTAATGCTTTGGTTGATTTGGGTTTAGAGATTACAATTGACAGAATTCAGGTTTAAATTTCTAGGTTTATTAGTCTCAATATTTTGAATATAACTTGAGCTAAAAAACTCTAAATTAGGAGTGGTTTAATTTTGAGAAAATTTTAAAGAGTCCTCTACAAATTTTTAGTTTTGAGTAAGCGCTGATTTTATGTCTATGATGGTGAATCAAAGCCATACTTTTTTTTTGCTCATGCTAATAGAGCAATTGACCTGATTGGATTTAGTCATCCATAACATTTTCCATGGTTTCCCAAATGTAATGAAATTTTTACAGTATGTAGTTAACATGTAGATATAAGTCCGATAAAAATTTGAACTTATAATTCCTTATTTATAAGTTGCAGTAATATTTTAAAGTTACAGCTGGAAACAAATTTTAGGATAAATAAACTTGATTTGTAGAGTTGAGTTGGTTTGCCCTTTTTCCATATGATTTGGGGGCCGCATTATTAGAATAGTATATAGGATTATTATATTGTTAATTTATAGATAATATTTATGTGTGTTAAGTGTCAGAAAAGGTAAAGAAGGTGCCGAAGCTAACTAGAAGGTAAAGAAGGTTGTGTGTTATAAGCTATTTTGGTGAGTAGATGTTCAAGCCCTTCTAAATATTTTTTTATATCAACAATAAAATGAGCTTTTGATGTTGCTTTATGAACCTAATTTGATGTTTTGGAATTGTTTTAATTCAGCTCATTGTTACTTGAATTATTCAAACTTTGAAGCAATAAAATGGTTTTAAACTCATAAGTTAAAGGTGTTATTATATCATGTTTTTGTTGTGAAATTTGAATGATATTTATTTCAACTACTTGATGATTTAAATGAGTTTATTATCATATTGGTTTTATTCCTTTGATTTTTTATGAGAAGTGGTTGATTTTGAATACTCTAATGAACTACAAATATGATGGAATGATTTTGACTATTTATAATATGAAATGATATTTGTTTTGTGTATTACCACCCTATATGAGATGTGTGGATTTGGTGTGGTGTTATGAGCACATCTGAGATTGTGATGTAATATGTTGTGGTGTGATATGCACATTTGAGATTTTGATGATTGTTATTTCTATAATAGACAACAGGGCACTTGACTACAGGACGGTGAAGGGAGAAGGGTCATTCCGTGCTAATATAGTCAAAGGGTTAGCCTTCAAGTGTACCTAAAGATTAAGTTGTGATGGCCTGTATGTTATGGTTGGGTGGTGAGGTTTAATAAAAGGGTTGGTTAATACATATGAAAAGCTGTAACGATGGTTGAAAAGCATGTGTTTTTATTCATTTAAATTTTGTAAAATCTTGGCTTCAATATTTCAAGTGGATTATAAATTGGTTTATAAATTCTCTAGTAGTCAGATTTGGAAGTTTACTATGTTGATTTAACCAAATTATTTTCTATTTATAATATCTATTCACTGAGTATTTTTATACTCATTCTATTTTTATTTTCAAAACCATTTCAGAAAGCAGGGCTTGTTAAAGGGTTGTTTACGCTGAGTGAGAGTAGATAGAAGTTGGAAGTAAGGTTGGCCAACAGCATCCTTGTTAGAGATGCCTTGCACTCTATTTATTAAATGCATTTCTATGAGATTATATTTTGGAGTTAAATATTGGTGGCTAGACTTTATGTAAAGCAACTGTTTGGAAGTATATATATATATCATTATGTTTAAATGATGTTTATGACCATATTTCTAGTTTTTAAGTATCAAAATAATAAGAGTTTAATAAAAAGTGGAATCTTAAAATATTCTTTTACCTTATTCAATTATCTTATATAATTGCCGACAATTATTTTGGGTTATTGGTGCTTTATTATTAATGTTAGTAGTTGTTGTTAATGTGTTGTTGATGTTGGGTTGTTGATATCTCTTTATTACAGACAGATAGTTGATGTTGGTGTGTTATTGAAGTTGAGTTATTATTACCTTGCTGTCATTGTTAGATTGTTGTTGTTGTTGATAGGTCGTTGTTGTTTTGTTGTTATTGTTGTCTTGATGTTGTTGTTTGGTCGTTATAGGGTTGTTTTGTGTGGTTAACTCATTTAAGTGCCAGCAGTTATTAAAACTTTTACAACACTAATAATAATATCTTTTCGTTTTCTAATTACTTTATTTGAATAATCTCAAAATTATTCCAAAATTGTGTTTCCTATTTTATTAAAAAATGTATTTATAATTATTATATATTTTGTTTTAACTAAGAGTTTTGCGGAATGGTTAGTTTTAGTGTCCATCTTGGGCTGCGTGAGACGAGATGAGATATTAATAGTCCACCTCGGGCTACATGAGACGGGATGTGACAGTTTTGGTATCAAAGCTTTGTTAAATGGTCTTATAAACTATGCTTTTGCTGTAATTTAATGAAATATTGAAAATGTTTTTTGTTATTTTTATAGGATGCCACCGAGAAGGAACTATGGTAGGCCACCTCGACAAGGAAATATTAGCCAACAGGGTAGTGAACGGGTAGAGTCTAGGGGTAGTGCATATCTAGAGCTAGAGTCTGAGACTAAGATCCCTATTGTTAAGCAACCTCCACCTCCCCCACCCCCTATTATGCCTATTTTGCAGCTTGATCCTAGGGTGTTTGTAGAGATTATTATTGCCACTTTGACAGCTCAAGAATAGAGAAAAAGGCCTGGGGATATTATTGAGCATACAAAGAAGTATGGGGCATTTGATTTCCATAGTTCCATTGATTCTAGAGAGGGCTAAAGGCAACAGAGAAAGCATTCAATACACTTGAACTCACAAAAGCACAAAAGGTCAGTAATGTGTATGGTTTGCTACATAATACTTTAGATGCATTGTTTGCTCAAGTTAGGATGCTACATGGGAATCAGTTGACATAGGAAGTGTTTATAAGTGAGTTTTGTAAAGAGTACTTGACTGATGCATTCAAGACAGAGAGGCAGAATAAGTTCATTGCTTTAAAATAGGAAGATATGACTATATGAGAATATGTCGATAAACTTGAAGACTTATACAAATATGCTTCTGACATCTTTCCAACAGAGGCCCAAAAGTGCTATAAATTTAAAGAGGGCTTACAAATAGTACTAAAGAATGTACTATCACTATATGAGGGACAACATTTCAGGGGCTGGGTTGAGAAAGCAATTGAGAAGAAGTTGAGAGAGGAAATTGAGTAAGAAAGTAAGTCAAAGTCCCCAGTCTGGATAGTGAATAAGAGGGAATTTAATAAGGCACTTGGTAGATCCTAATAGAGATTAAAGATAGAAGAGTCCAAGGATAATAGAGGACCTTGGACTTAGTCAGGGACTTATAGACCACAGTTTCAAGTTAGTGAAAGTTCTGTGAGGTAACCAGTGGCTAGCACATGTGGTTTATTTAAAGGACTACACCTTGTGTCACTTGTAGTTGTATTCACGAGGGAGGAAACTGTATGGAGAGAAACCATCTAGTGTTTTGAGTGTAGTGGATCCGGGCATACTAAGAGGGATTGTCCTAATCTTGCACAGTTTGGCACCAGTACAGGTAAAGGAGTCTAAAGCATAGCTAGTAGAGGAAATAAGACTTCTGGCTTTAGCAGAGGTATAAGTAGAGGTCCAAGAGCTAGTGTTAGTATAGAGGGTGGTGCATTTACATCAACACATCCTATTCAACCTATACAGCTAGAGGGATATTCAGTGCAACCCAGAGTATTTACAATGACACAACAGGAGGCAGCACCATCACTTGATGTCACTTATGGTAGGTTAAATATCTTTTGAGAGAATGCATTGGATTTCGAGGATGAAATTTCCAAAGGTGGGGAGAATTGTCACACACATACCCTAACTCTAGTACTTTTGCATTCACTGTCCA
This sequence comes from Macaranga tanarius, assembly GCA_949673435.1. NCBI lineage: Eukaryota > Viridiplantae > Streptophyta > Magnoliopsida > Malpighiales > Euphorbiaceae > Macaranga > Macaranga tanarius. The sequence continues at coordinate 8,652 of CATIWO010099114.1, read as the reverse complement.
TTTACTTATATATTGATTGAAATTAAGTATAAGATAGTATTTATAGTTAAGTTAATGTTTTGGTTTGAGCCATGACTCATACTTGGATAAAGAGTGGGAAAATTCTAAATTTTGATGACATTTAAAATAAGTGAAATTATGAGAATAAAAATAATTGGGAGTAATAATGAGGTGAAGAGTGAGAGATAAAAAGTTTAGTATGTTATGGACTTATTTAAAATAAAGAGTTGTTCTAGAATGGACAATTATAACCTTTAAGGTTTATAAGAGGTCTACCCTTTTCATTAAGGGCAAAAGAGATAATTTACATTTAAATGATCCTAGTAAACCCTAAAAATCTTCCTTAAGTTATGATTGTAGTGTGCAGCCACCTTTGAAAAAAAAAGAGTCTTTGTTCTTAGAATAGAAAAGAGAGGAGAAAAGAGAAAAGAGAAAACCTAAATCCCATTTATTGATAATGATTTTTCAAGAGGAGTTTGGAGATCTAAGACATCTTTGAGGCTGCAATATTCATTCCAAAAATTATGGTGATTGATTGGTAAGTGATTTTAATGCTTTTGTTGATTTGGTTTAGAGATTACAATTGACAGAATTCGAGTTTAAATTTTTGGGTTTATTGGTCTCAGTATTTTGATCATAATATGAGTTAGAAAAGTCCAAATTAGGAGTGGTTTAATTCTGAGAAAATTTTAAAGAGTCCTCTACAACTTTTTAGTTTTAAGTAAGGGCTGATTTTGTATCTATGATAGTGAATCGAAGCCATATTTTTTATTGCTTATACTGACATAGCAATTGACCTGATTAGATTTAGTCATCCATAACATTTTCCATGGTTGTCCAAATGTAATGAAAGTTTTACAGTATATAGTTAACATATAGATATAAGTTTGATAAAAATTTAAACTCATGATTCATTGTCTAGAAGTTGCAGTAATTTTTTGAATTTACAGATGGAAATAGCCCTTTTAGGATAAATAAACTTGATTTGTAGTGTTGAGTTGGTTTACCCTTTTTCCATATAATTTGGAGGCTGCATTATTAGAATAGTATATAGGATTGTTATATTAATAATTTATAGATAATATTTATGTGTGTTAGGTGTCAGAAAAGGTAAAAAAGGTGTCGGTGCTAACTAGAAGGTGAAGAAGATTGTGTGTTTATAAGCTATTTTGGTGAATAGATATTCAAGCCTTTCTAAATATTTTTTATATCAACAATAAAATGAGCTTTTGATGTTGCTTTATGAACCTAATTTGATGTTTTGGAATTGTTCTAATTCAGCTCATTGTTACTTGAATTATTCAAGCTTTGAAGCAATAAAATGGTTTTAAACTCATAAGTTAAAGGTGTTATTATATTATGTTTTTGTTCTAAAATTTGAATGAGATTTATTTCAACTACTTGATGATTTAAATGAGTTTATTATTATATTGGTTTTATTCCTTTAAATTTTGATGAGAAGTAGTTGATTGTGAATACTCCAATGAACTACAAATGTGATGGAATGATTTTGACTATTTATGAGATGAAATGGTATTTGTTTTGTGTATTACCACCCTATATGAGATGTGTAGATTTGGTATGGTGTTATGAGCATATCTAAGATTGTGATGTAATGTGCACATTTAAGATTGTGATGGTTATTATTGCACAATAGACAACAGGGCACTTGACTGCAGGATGGTGAAGGGAGAAGGGCCATTCCGTGCTAATATAGTCGAAGGGTTAGCCTTCAAGTGCGCCTAGAGATTGAGTTGTGATGGCCTATACATTATAATCGGGTGGTGAGGTTTGATAAAAGGGTTGGTTAATACATATGAAAAGCTGTAACGATGGTTGAAAAGCATGTGTTTTTATTCATTTAAATTTTGTAAAATCTTGGCTTCGATATTTCAAGTGGATTATAAATTGGTTTATAAATACTCTAGTAGTCAGATTTGGAAGTTTACTATGTTGATTTAACCAAATTATTTTCTGCTTGTAATATCTATTCACTGAGTATTTTTGTACTCATTTTATTTTTATTTTCAAAACCATTTCAGAAAGTAGGGCTTGTTAAAGGGTTATCTACGCTGAGTGAGAGTAGATAGAAGTTGGAAGTAAGGTTGGCCAACAACATCCTTGTTAGAGATGCTTTGCACTCTATTTATTAAATGTGTTTCTATGAGTATTGTAAAAGATTATATTTTGGAGTTAAATATTAGTGGCTAGACTTTATATAAAACAACTGTTTGGAAGCATATATATATTTCATTATGCTTAAATGATGTTTATGACCATATTTCCAGTTTTCAAGTAGTAAAATAACAAGAGTTTAATAAAATGTGGTTTCTTAAAATATTCTTTTACCTTATTCAATTATCTTATATAATTGCTGGTAATTATTTTGGGTTATTGTTGCTTTATTGTTAATGTTAGTAGTAGTTGTTGTTGTGTTGTTAATGTTGGGTTGTTGATATCTCTTTGTTACGGACGGATAGTTGATGTTTTGCCTTGCTGTTATTGTTAGATTGCTGTTGTTGTTGATGGGCCGTTGTTGTTGTCTTGATGTTGTTGTTTGGTTGTTATGAGGTTGTTTTGTATGGTTAACTCTTTTAATTGCCAGCAGTTATTAAAACTTTTACAACACTAATAATAGTATCTTCTCGTTTTCTAATCACTTTATTTTAATAATCTAAAAATTATTCCAAGATCACGTTTCCTATTTTATTAACAAATGTATTTATAATTATTATATATTTTATTTTAACTAAGAGTTTTGCAGAATGGTTGGTTTTAGTATCCATCTCGGGCTATGTGAGACGGGATGAGATACTAATAGTCCACCTCGGGCTACGTGAGATGGGATATGACGCAAACATTAGAAAATAAGGAAAAATATTTTTAAGAAAAATATTTTCCGCAACAAACGAAGCCTAAGTAGATGAAAACCAGAAAGTACCAATAAAGATTTTCAAATTGAAGTAAAAAGGGCAAGTACCATTTTCTCACTATCGTGACATCACATCAATATATATATATATATATACACACACACACACACACACACACACACACACACATTTAAAACTATATTAATTATTGTAAAATTATTAATAAGCATTAACATAAGTTTCTAACAAAATATATGTGTGTATGTGAGTATGGTGCGTGTGTATTATAATTATGAAGCTACAATTTTTAAATTTTTTTCAATTATGCAAAATTAAATTTTAATTATTGTAAAATTATTAATGATTTAGAAATAATATAAGTTTTAAATTAATTAAATTAAAAATATATAAAATTCTAAAAGTTGAATATTATTTATGATAAAATTATTAATATTGCATTAATAACATAAATTTTTAAAATGGATAAAATTAATATATATATATATATATATATATATATATATATATATATATATATATATTTATTTATTTATTTATTTATTTATTTGATTGAACCACTATGAAATCATCTGTGAAAATTTTTTCATATTTGTTATTATAAATAAATAAATATGTTTTTTTTATATTGTGAAATAGGGTACTAATTTGTTATAAACATAAAATGCAAATCAAAATATAAAAACCACATAAATATTTATTTTTTTCTCAAAATAGTGATATGATTATAGTACCCTTTGTCATGTCATAATTTTTAACAGTGTTAGACGATTTAGCTCTATTTATTAACAGTTTAAAACATAGGGTATCGGTTTATTAGGGCTCAAACCACAAGTCATGAATTGATTAGGATTGAAATCACATGTTACTTTTTTATACTTTTTTCTTATATTTATTATATATCAAAACTTTCAAAAACTATATGGTTTTGAGCCATATTAATAATTTCAATAGCAAATTATATTTTCCTCTTTGAGGCTTGATCTAATTTATATATACCTCCCTCTTATTTCAAAATTAAAATTTTATCTCAGTCAGTTTTTACTCTGCTAATATTTAAAGATTTCCGTTAGGGTTGGGTCATTTTTTTCATTAAATGCTATATAAAAAGACTAAAATACTCTTTTAAATAGTATTTTTATTATATTTAATTATAAAACACTAAGATATTTTAGTGGTTTATATTTAATAACATTAAATACATGTAATTTTCACTTACTAATGATATGGTTCATAAAAAAATGAACCATTTCACTAGTGTTTTGTAGTTAATTATACTTTTTATTATTTAAAACGGTATTGTAGTCATTTTATATAAAATGACCTAACTATAATTAATAGAAGTTCTTAAATGTTAACGGAATAAAAGTTGAGAGAGACAAAAATTCATTTTTCAAACAAGAGAGAGGTAAGTGTTAATGTAACATCCGTGTCCCAGAACCGGATTACTGTTTATTAATGACAATTAAGAATATTATTATTTCAGTTAATTAATGGTGATGATGATTGGAGCTAATTATTAATTGTTTGAATAAATAATTTGGATTTTATTATTTTGTAATTAAGTCTATATTTGATATAGAGATCAAATATGTGGTATTAAATTGAAGTCGAAAATGAGATTATAACATAAGACAATAAAGTTAGGTTATATTGAATAGAATGTGAAGGATGGAATTGAAAAGGGAAGAAAGGACTAAAGTGCAACAATTGAAAGTGAATGAATTGAGAAGGAAAGAAAGAAAAGATGAGGGACCAAAGGAAGAAGAGGGAGAGTGGTTGGAGTGAATAATAGAAGGTATGGTGAGGAAGATGAAGAAGAAGGAGGAGGAAGAGAGTATGGCAGAAGCTAAAGAAAGACGATTTTGGTCTGAAATTGGGAGGAGAATCCGAATTCAACCAGAGAAAAATGATTCGACTGAAAACATTTGTGAGTGGTGTAATTAATTGAAGTTTTTGTGTTTTATTTTTGGGTTAAGCTTCAATTCTGGAAAAATGGGTATTTTATGCATATACTTGTGAATTTAGGCTTGTCTTTGGTGTTTTTAAGTTGTTTATGCATGTATCTTTAGTTGGTAGTTGATAACTGAACTTCTGGTATGCCTAAATTTGGGTTAAAATCGATTTTTGGTCGAATTGTTACTACTGTCAGAACTGACCCAGATGGCCAGAGGGCGGCGCCTCCGCGCTTGTGGGCGGCGTCTCCGCGCTTGTGGGCGGCGTCTCCGTGACGCTGGGCGGCGCTTTCGCCCGCAATGACGACGCCTTCACGATGGGAAGTCGGGACGCCTCCGAAATAGTGAGAGGGCGGCGCCTCCACTCAGGAAGTCGGTGCCTCCGCCGGTGACCAGCGCCTTTGTGACGCGCAGTCAGCGCCTTCGCATAGGAAGTTGGTGCCCCTGCACTGTGCTCGCGCCTCTGTGAACAGTAAAACGTCCGATTATGACCGTTTACACTTGTTTTGAGATGCACCGATGAACCGAATCGTAGAATAATGTTCAAGAACCTTAGAACCTTGAGAAACGAGAATTAATTCTTTAGTGTTGGTAATTCTGATTTAATTATCGAATTATTTGTATTATCGAATAAAATACACCTAAATTACTGTAAATTGGGAAGTCTCAGATAAAGGGACTAAATCATTGTGAACAACTGATAATGGAAATGTAATGATATATGAGAGTATATATATGTATATGTATATGGGATGAGTTGGGGATGATGAGCTGGCCACTCGATTGATAGGGATTCAGAGGTGCCTTTGGGGCGAATCCTTGTAGTTTATATGTATGCATATGATAATATCGAAATGAAAATGTGAATTGGCTAGTGTGAGCCATGAAAAGAAAGTTGAAACGAGATGTGAGAAAGAGAGTTGTTGTATATTGTTGATTCCTTCGGGGAAGGGTTGAGATTATCTATTGTGAGGAATGATATGAATTATCATCTGATAATAATGTGATTAATAATAATGCTATGTATGTATTGATCAAAACTCTCAACTCTAATAGTGAGGAACATGAAACCTTATGACCATTGTAGGATGGAAATTGGTTGTGATAGCAATTTAATTATGGGATATTATTATTTATGATAATTTTGGAATAAAGCTTTATTTAGCTTTTGAATTTCAATTTTTATAGAATTTTACGGATTTAGTGTTTATTTAAAATAAGCATTCTAGACTATAGTTTTATGATGATCCTTATTGAATAACTTTTTAAAAGAAATCAAGGATCCATTTGATAATTTGAAAGGTTTTGAGTTTTATTTCGGAAAAAGGAAAATTTCATCCTTGAACGTTTGGAATTATTAGTATTATTAAAAGTATTTGATTATTTCTCGTGAAATGAAGATTTATTATAAAATGGTTCATATTTCAAGAATGCAAAATGCTTGTGAGGTTTTATCAGCATTAAAAATGATTACTACCTTTTGAAATTATCATATTTTGGATAAATACTTTCGCTTTAAAAACTATTATATCTGCTCGCTGGGTAATTTCTTTCGAAATTACTCACCACCATTTTTAAAATATTTTTCACAGATTAGTGATAGCCTAGCAGTATGGCAGTACAGTGGGCATCTATGGTGTACGAGGTTTCACCCAAGGAGACCCAGGTGCGATATGTGGTATGTCATGATCTGGATGCAGAGTTAGTATTTAAGGTTACAGTGGTACCTATAGGAGCAGATGCACCAGTTTCATCCGTGCGTGAGGAGCATGAGGATAGTGTTTATTCTATCTTCCGCGTCACTTATGCCACCTCCTTGGATGTCGAGGTTACCCTCACTTGGGTGTGATGCAGTCTTGTGGATGCATCGAATTTTGAGCTTTTTGCTTATAGTCATTTCCTATACCCTATCGAGCGTGTCACTAGAGTGATCTTTGAGCCAGTGGGCTAGTTATTTTACTAAGGGTTAGGCCTGGACTTATGTTGCTGTTGATATTTATACCTCCACCACCATCTTGTACCGGACTGAGATCCGAGGTTTATGTCTGAGGGATAGATGCTAGGGAAAATGATAATGTACCTTCTATTATTTGTATTAGTATCTAGTACTCTGATTTCTATTTTTTTTGATGATGTATATATGTATTTATTTAGTGGATGGATGGTTTGCTCTACAGTGCCTAAGATGTATTTATAAACATGTTAAATCTCGGTATAATATGAGGTTATGATTATTAATGATGAATTGGTGTATTATTTGTGAATGGTTGTATATGATAATTGATGATGCCATGGCATAGAAATTCTATGAAAAATATCAATTAAGGCTTTGACGAGTTTATGAGCCGAAGTATCGATGTAAGAATGAAAGGTTTTAAATTTGTACAGGTTTCAATTGTATCATTAATTGTTTGTATATAACCTTTAAAGCTCATTAAGAGTAATAAGAATTTGATAACTATGGTTACTATAGATAATTGATTATTAATGGTTAATTAGAGAATAAGGTGTGACAAGTTTGGTATCAAAGCTTAAGGTTATTAGGTTCTGTAGACACTAAGAAATATTGTGTTATATATTAAGTATATTGAACAATGTTGAAGTGATGAACTATGATTTCATAAGTATATAAATATTGAGGATGAGAATTTCTAAAATTTGTGATTTTGATTTTTAAAAAATGGCAAGAACTAGAGGTGGAATGATTGGGAATCAGAATAGAGGTATTGGTAGAGAGCGTGGTAGGGGTAGAGCTAGAGGTAGAGGAAGAGGACGAGACGTCCAACCTGAGGATATAAGACTGGTAGAAATAGTAAATGTTCCTGCTAGGAGTCAGATGTTTGTTAGGGAATCATCTCCATCGTCAGCTTCTGTTGGCAATGAGAGAGGCGATAGGCCGAATGTTCGTGTTGCTAGTCCGCAAGGCAGTTCTATATCCGTTGTTTCCGCCTCAGTTTTCGAGCGTGTACCTCGAAGGGTAAGGAATATGTATTATGCACCATCGCCGGAGATGCATCGGGATATTCCAGTCTAGCCCGTAGCCCCAGTAGTGCATATCGATGCTACCGATCTGGCAAGGACAATGGCGATGGTGTTGGCTGAACGGGAAAGGTATCGAAAGCCTGGAGATGTAATTGAGCATACGAAGAAGTGTAGGGCTTATGAATTTTATGGAACGCTAGACCCCGGACAAGCAGACAAGTGGATCAAGACCGTGGATAAAGCCTTCAACACCCTACAGTTAAGTGATGTCGAGAGGGTGAGCAATGTGTATGGGCTTATGTTTGAGAAGGCAGATGACTGGTTGATAAGGATTAAGAATCTTTTTGGGAAAGCACTTACATGGCAACTCTTTAAGGAAGAGTTTGGTTGAGAATACATGACGAAAACTTTCCAGAAGCAATGAAAGGCTACATTTGTGAATCTGATACAAGGATTGTTATCCGTCAGGGATTATACAGATAAATTTGAGGAGTTATATCATTATGCGAAGTATATGTACCCCACAGAGGAAGCCAGGATCGATAAGTTTCGGGATGGATTGCATGTGTCCCTGAGAGGAAAGCTGAATTTGTATGCCGGTACGACCTTCAGAGGTTGGGTCGAGAAAGCAATGGAACAGGAAAAGTTTGATAAGGAGTTAGAATCAGCAACAAGGGCTAAATCCTATCAACATGAAGGATCTTCGAGACAACCTTGGAGGGGTAACCATAATCGGATATCCAGGTTCACTCCTTATTCGCGAAGCAATGTACGATCGGGAGGAAATTTCTGACCTCAAGGAAGTCAGATGTCAGTAAGGCAGC
>CATIWO010099076.1:0-19927 GCA_949673435.1 Macaranga tanarius | reverse complement strand
AAATTTGTGATATTTTAGAGCCAAATATCCTCTTTGGTCCTTAATGAAACACTATTCTTACTAACTAGCACTTAAACTTATCTTTGCTACAATTAAGCCTTGACTAGCCTTACAATCTAGTCCCTTTTTACCAATCCTACTAAATCTCAATTCAAACAATTCATTATCTATTGTGCATAAAAGATATCTTATACTACTCACACGTGTACTAGAGAAGCGGGTGTTACACCATTGATTATGAGATATGGGATAGCTGAGCCAGGCAGATAACTACCCATAATTGATGTGTGAAAGTAAGATCTGAGACTGAGCTGGGCGGATAGTCTCAGTAGTGGCTATATGTGAAATTTTAACTATGAGATATGGGAAAGCTGAGCCGTGCGGATAGCTACCCAAAATTAATATGTGAGGGTGAGATTTAGGAATGAGATAGGTGGATAGTCTCAGTATGTGGCCACTTATGAAAAAATATGATTGTGAGAAATATGCCAAAAATTGGCTACGTGTGAGGCAATCATGTGACAATGGTTCCAGCCGAATACCAATGGTGAAATTACTATATGTTCTTTGAGTTCACGCTTGCATATGAATGCTTGAGTTCTGGCATTTATGTGCATTAAATGTGTATGCATATTTGTGGAAGAAGGGAATTGATATACATAGGGTATATCATGAATATAAGCTGAATTTTGTATATTTTGTGTATATTTTCAGTATACTTTTTGTATATGTTTGGTATATTTTTCGTATATGATTGGTATATATTTGATAGAAGAGAGTGTTTAGGATTAAGATGATGAATGATGAAAGTGTGTGTGTTATACTTTGGTTGGGGAATCATAATTTGTATATTTTAACTTATTTTTAGTAGAATCTCATTCTACTATAAGTTTAACTCTAGTGTGTATTGATATATAAGTGTTTTAAGCATGATAAGGTGCAATTTAGACTCCTCACGATTGTGAGGGGTGTCTCACGATCGTGAGGGGTGTCTCACGATCGTGAGGAGGGATTGTGAGCAGGGCAGGCAGCTTTGAATAGTAAATTGGTCTTTCTCTGACGATCTCCTCATGATCATGACTAAGAATCGTGACCTCTTGGTCAAGATCGTGAGGGGCACAAGGCATTTTGTGATGGCTTACTCTTTTGGACCTTAATTGGTCTCATTTTGTTATTATGATCAAAGCCCTCAAGCTTACAATCATGATACACCTTTAAGTTAGATTTTATGGTTGAATGTTTGGCTATTAGACACATGGTATATAAATTAGCTTAATGTTTAGCTTAATTAGTTTTTGAGAAGTTGATATATATAATTATATTAGTAATTACTTACTGAGTAGCAAGCTCACCCCCTTTGCATCCATATTTTTCAGAACTTAGTTAGATAAAGCTTGGAGTCTGCATTTGATAGTGATCTCGGGTGGGCCAGAGGCGAGCATGGTGCAATCATACCCATCCTTATTATCATATGACATTTTGACATTTTGTGTTAACATTATGTATACAATTTAGCCATGTGTATTGTATGTGTTAAGTAGTAGACAATGTATGTGCACAAGAGTATGTGTATATACACATACTACTTGGGAAAAAGTTTCTTTATGCCATGTGTATGTTTGTGATTGTGGGTGTCATAGGAGGTATTTTGCCAATGGTTGCACAACTGTGCCCTCTATAGGCGTACCCGTGCTCGAGAGTCCAAAAGAGAGGTTGTATCATGCTATTTGATGCATGATTGTGTTTGAGCTTGTCGTGCCATCAATCACAAAGATAATTTCACATTTCTTGCACAAGGAGCTGCATGGTCATGCCAAAATATCTGAATCTAAATAGGCTTAACTTTCAAGGCTTTTTCATATCTATTTTCAATAAGGATGAGCTACCACTATATAAAGGACTTAAGGGGCATGGGATAGAGCACCTTAAGCATTCTACAATATCTTTTACATTCATACAACATTCAAAAGAATTCAAAAATACAAAAATATTCTTTCATTCAATAATTAGTTTAGGTTTTATTTGCAAGTTCATGGTTCGTGGAGTTCTAGCATTCAAAGGGCTTCGAATCAGGTCTAAGGGGTTTCTAAGGTCTTCTTTTAAAATTTCTTTTAGGATGTTTGCAAGAAATTTCATGAATTGTGTTCTTATAATTATAAACGTGCAAGGCTAAATTCATTATATACTAGAGTGATTTTAGTAGTTTGAGGATGTATTGACTCTTACGTTTTGCTTTGATTTAACTTCAAATATCTTGCATACGGGTTTATTCTCAAGCTTAATGTATTCAATTAATTTTATGGTTAAAGTATATTGAGATTGAGAGGTGACATGCTCTGTGCTTAATGTTTTATATTGAATAATTTATTAAGTATTATAAGACCGAGAGATGATTAATGCTTATAACGTAAAATGAAACCTATCAACATTAAATTGAGTAGGGATACCTTTTAATTATCAATATTACATTATTTACCTTTAAAATTAAGTTTGGATAATAATTTATTAAGTTATTTTTAGTGAGACGAGAGTCCATAAGTTGTATCTAACAATTGATTTAGTTAAATAAACTTATAATTGATTGAGAAAGAGTTATAAAAATGTTAGTAGCTAAGCATTATATGCATAATTTGAATTAGGTTATGGTAAGAATATTAATAAATTAATATATAAACCAAGTGAAAGGTGAGACTCTAGTACGTCACATTCATGTTAATTGATTGTTGAATTGTCTGGATTTGATTAAGTTAGTTTTAGTTTTTAAGCTTAGTTTAATTTTTCATTAATTAATTAAAATTCATTCCAAATTCTTGATTGAACCATTTAATCAAGTAATTAACTAAGCGAATTAATATTTGACTACTAATTTCTATGGGAATGATATTCGTACTTAATCAGTTATGTATTACTTCAGTGATCCGTATATTGCGGTTAGCACATATCAATAATTATGTAAAATTAAATTTTATAAGTTTGAAGATAATATTATAATAAATAAATATTTTATTTATTTGAAAAATATTAATTAATAAAACCATTGACTTCTTAAATATCAGTTACAAAAGAAATGATTGGATATGATAATGTTTTTATTTATTTTTATTTAACAAATATTTAAATTTTTATTAGCATTTCATTTACTAAATATCTTGTGTGTTTTTTATTAATTTAAAATTTATCATTTATTAATTTTTTATATTCATATTTTTATTAATTAAATAAAATTTTAATAAACAAATAAAATATATAAATTTCACTATAGGATATTTTTATAATTTTTAAAATTACGTATATATTTTTAATATTTTAAATTTATTAGAAAGAGCTGACCTACATCTCAATTAGATAAGAAAATGCTAAAAGAATATAATTTGTAAAAGTTTTAATAATTTTAGTTGAATTTTTTTGTAATTTTAAGAACTTAATTGGTAAAAATAAAAATTTTAAAGATTTAATAAATATAAATTATATGGACTAAATTGGATATTTTTTTCATATGTTAATTTAAAAAAAAAAACTATTTCATCAATTAATTTTGTTTGGGCTCTTTTCTTACATGTATCAAACTTAAATTAGTCAAAATCTATCCCTCAGTATATATGTGTATCAATACAAATAAAATTAAAAATTATTTAATTAATTTTTATGTAATTATAGATTATTATATATTCAAAATGTACAATAATTTTCTAATTTTCTTGATTTAAATTTAAGTAAAAATAATAATAATTTATTATGATACACATACGTGTATCATAATAAAATCGGCCACATATGTTCTCCACTCATAATACTAATAGTGGCAGACATCGAATTGCATTATTGAAATATATAGATAGAACTTTTAGTAGTAAATCAAGAAAAGACTAGCTAGTAGCTACTAACTTGTGACTAACAACTAAAATTGACATTATTACACATGTGCTGAGTTAAATTGGTTGAAGCAGTACACTGGTGCTTGAGTCAATGAATCATCCAAAACTGCACCAACCTCAAATGTCATCACATGTGTTGATATACCTACCAATGTCATTTATATACAAGTTATCTTCAATGATATAATATTTTGAAGAATCAAGCAAGTTCAACATACCACAACAGTACAAATTCTTTATGTGATAAATATATAAATAACTTGTTAGTTAAGGAAAACCATAAGTTCTATTGGAATTTTGCACGAATTATAAATTGAGTTCTATTTTTAAAGTTATTTTATTCTTTCAACTTTACGAATCATGTCAATTCTATCCAATTTTATTTAAAGTTATTCATGTGCTATATATGAAGCAAATATACACTTCATAATCTTTAAGTGCCATGAAGGAAGTACATGTTAACTTTGATAATGAACTATAACATATTTTTCATATAAAAATATTTTAAAGGAAAAAGTACAATTTTGATCCATGTAACTTTGATTTCTAATGAAACTAGCTATATGATTTTTCTCACCTTTAAAAATCATATATTTTATATTTTTACAATCTAATACCTATAAATAATATATGATATAATATTAAAATAATATGAATGTTTAATAATATAATTAGTTGTCAAGTATGTGCTCACACTAAATAAAATTTAGATATTTTTTTAATTCTTTTTATGAATAAAAGGAAATAAATTTATAATATTTTTAAAAGGCAAAATCCACTCTCAAATCCTCCAACTTTTATGTTTTATTGCATTGAAGCTTAAACTTTAATTGTGTTACATTAGACCCTTATATTTTTATTTTTACATGCATTAAGGACTTTTTTAAAATATTCTATTCCTAGACTTGTGTTAAAAAGTTAAAGTGCTCAATTTTAATTTTTTGTCAATTTAATCCAACTAATTGAATTAAATAATTTTTATTAAAAATTAATATTAATATTTTTTAGTTTTATTTAAATGCATTTAAAGTAAAAAAAAAATATATGTATTTTTTATTTCCAACTGATAAAAACTTTAGTTTATTTTTATATTAAAGAATATTTTTACTAATAATTAAGTATAGTGAAAACTATAATTTTTGTTTAAAAATTCGTTTATAATATTAAAAAGTAAACAAAATTTTAAAAAATTTAAAATAATATTCAAAATATTTTTTACACTTTCTATATTTAGTGTTCTTAAAAAATTCATTTTGTGGTGAGTCAAAGATGATTTCAATTATTTTTATACTAGTTGGTATTTTTTATTATAAATAGAATTAGCACTATAATTGTTAGTTTTGAAATATTTTTATTATGCATTGTAGACAATTATATTTATATTTTACAAACTCACATTGATGCAAATCAAAAAATCCATATTTGATATTTAAGGGTGAGGAAGGAGGTAGGGGTGGCCACGGTTCATGAACTACCTAAGGTGGAACTGAATTGGAACCGGCCTAACTCCGGTTTCGGTCCGGTTCCAAACCGGCCGATTCCGGTTCATGGTTCCGGTTTTGTCGGTTCAAATTTTTACGTACTGTAAAAAATTTGTGGTATTTTAGAAAATAAAATATACTACGAGTAATAGAAAATTATGTAGAATTTTATAAGAAGTTGTGACTTGCATTTTTTGACATAAATTTTTTTTCATAAACTGAACCAGAACCGCCGGTTCACGGTTCCAGAAGGAGTGGAACCGGCCCTGAACCGGTCCATTCCTCGGTTCAGAGCCGGTTCAACCAATTTCTGGATTTGACCGGTCCAGTTTTGGTTCGGTTCCCGTGGCCACCCCTAGAAGGAGATATCAAACTCAAGATTTCTAGTTCATAAAGCAAAATTTTATCATTGTATTGGACACTTGATACTTAATTAATATTTACTCATACTTTATTAACTTGATTAATATATATCAAATATCATAAAGTATAAAAATATTTTTTAAATTAAGATTTAAAAGTTAATATTTTTGTTAAAATTTTTAATATATCTAAAATAATTTTTTTCAAAATAAAAATATGAATTTTTCAGTATACTTAATTATTATTAAAATATTATTTATCTAATAATAATAAAACAATAAAACAATAAAATTTACTAGTTTGAATTAAAGATATCTTACCTTTAAACTAATATGTTTAAATAAAAATAAAAATAATTATTTTTAATTTATTTAATTTATTAGATTATTATTTAATGGAAAACATACAACATATTTGTAAGTTTTTTTTAATCGTATTAAAATGGAAAAAAAAATTGAAATTTTAGTAATTTGATATTTAAAAATAAATTTATGGAGCAAATTTTTAAAAGAAGTCTTTAATATGTGAAAAAACAAAAGTATGAGGGTTTAATGCAACATAACTAAAGTTAGGGTTTAATCAATAAAATTTAAAAGTTCAAGAGCTTAAATATGAATTTTGCCTTTTTAAAAATATCTAAATAGTTTAATTAAAAAATAAATCGCACGTAAAATAATTTTATCATTGAAATTTAACATTATATTGATGTTTTATCATAAGATAATTATAATATTAGTTGATATGTATTAAAATGCAAAAGAATATAAAATATAAAATATGTAAGTATTAAAAAAAGGATAAATTATAAATTACCCCCTCTATTTTACCATATTGTGTTACTTCATCTTTAACATTTCAAAAATATATTTGTTCATCCTTTCTTTTTGCAATATTATACTATTTCCCCTTCTGTCAATATTTCCATTAAATTTTCCGTTAATTGACATGAAATGACAATTATAACTCTAGAGGAATGTAGTTTAATTAGAAATAATTACTATTTACTCCCTCTGGTTTATCATTTTATACTACTTACCTCATAAAATTTAAAATATATAATTTTATTTTTTTCACTATTATATTTTTACTCTTTTTATCAAAATTTTTATTAAAATTATGTAAAATATGTATAAATATTCAAAATAACGTGTAATTTAAAAGGTGGTTCAATCATAAATAAGAATAATTTTAATTAATTCAATCAATAAACCTAATAGATTAAACTAACAATACAAATAAAAAAAAATAAATTTTAAAGCTCAAAAAGTATTTATACTTGACTAAATTTTTTAAGCACATAAATATTTCAAATTAATATTTAAATGGAGATATTTAAGATTAAAAATAATTAATTAGTAATTACTAAAAAATTTGAGTCAATTAAAGTTAAAATTAGGAATTTTTATTTTATTATATAGTATAATCATAATTTTATAATTAATTAATAATAGTTTAATATAAATATTGATAAAAAATTAGTATTATGATGAAAAATATAACTTTTAATGTTAAGGGGGTAATGATGACATACCATCATAGAAATCCCATCTAACTGGCCTTTTAGTAGAAACATCTTCATAATACCAAATAAAATCAATCTTCTCCCACACATTGCACAAGAACCCATCAGTAACAGTAGTCCCTAAATACTTAGCTCCATCAAGAAAATCAGGCCTGGGAATTCCCACTCCAAAATCCATAATCTCACAACTGTAAGGCTCTTCAAGTGTATAAAAAAAAGAAGTCCCATTGTTCCACTCTACATCATACAGAACAATCGAAAGCTGTTTCTGAAATATGTTCACATTCCTTCCTTTCGGCCAATCATACCATAGATCACTCATTTGGAGATTGCCTTTGCTCAAGTTCATGTAAAGAAGTGCATGGAACTGTTCAGGCCATGGTGTTGGAATTGGAGTTGGAGTCAGGGCTGAATCATGCCACTGCAGTGAAGGGTTTATAAGTTGCAGAGCAAGAATAGAGGCTATAGTTAGGCAGAGTGTATGGAGTTGGAGCTTCATTTTTTCCCCACCTTCTGTGTGCGTGTGCTAGCTTCTGCTTGCTTAAAAAGCGAATAAGATGATGCACTTTTTATCTCTAAACTACTGGTTGAGAATGAATTATTCGAGCACAGTCGTTTTAGTTGCACTTTTCTAGTCATTTGACACTCGGCAATCAGGCACTGGGCTTATTTGTACACTAGAGGCTCTCCACATCTGAGAATAATTTCTACTCGTATTTCATGGGACCAGCACAAAAATTTTTTAACCTCCAACCATGAAACATCCTCATACAAATACAAAACCTCCAGCTATGAACCATTATCATACAATAATTCAATGAGAATTTTACATCACTTAACCAACCGTTTGAGTTAAGCCCTTTCTTTCTTTGAACTTGCAGTATAAACCCAATTTGGCCTTCGTGATTAACCTTTATTTCCATAGTGAGCAAGACCAACTACCAAGAGACTTGGGAACCAGTACGCGTCAGTTATGTGCACAATTAGAAGAACAATCATTTTCATTCTACATCAACAAGATATTAAACAGAATCAAACCTCGTTATCAACTTTATTATCACAATAACAGTAATAACATTTGTGAAGTATGTAGGAAATCAAATGCCAACAGCTCGAAGCATAAATTAGCAAGTCAAACTTTGTTCATAAATTATCCGGCATTTTGCTCAGCACCAGCATTAACTACATTTAACGGAGTCTCTGATAAGATCTTTTATGTATTATTTCTACCAAAGATGTTTACAAAAGAGGGTGTTTGAGAGCACGTAGGCAGAGCTCGACAACTACTTTTCACCGATATATACTGTACCCTATAGTGCAGATTGGAAAATCATCTCTGCAAGTTCCTGCAATGTCAATTGAAGAAATATGCATTAGTTTCTATTTGTCTAGAATCGTGAATATGTAGCATCATCTTTAAAACAGGTTAACAATTGAGTTACCTGCTTTGCAGAAGGAACCTTTGGTTCACCCCATTCAATGGCTTTCTTCTCAAGCATTTCAAAATCAGCCTTACCAGCCTGTTGGTAGATGCACAACTTTGCAATCAAATGCACAAGGAAATTAAAATTAAGTTGATAGGATGTATTAGATGGGAAGCACATTACCTCTATTTGTGCACCAATTTCAGAGTCAAAACTCTCATAACGTTTGCGAACAAGCTCAGCCAAAGAACCATCCTTATTCACAGCAATAGAAGTCATTCAGTATCAAAATCTGGTCAGGGAAAGAACTTCAATAATTATCCGTGCCAAAAAATTGAAATTAGAAACCTCACCTCAATCAACTTAGCAGCATTTCGTAGTCCACGAGCCAACGTATCCATTCCACCAATATGAGCAATGAATATGTCCTCGACATCTGTACTTTCTCTTCGCCTAAACAACATAAACAGTAGCAGCAATTATTTTGATCAAAATATACACAGATTCATAATAAAACAATGCAGGGTGTGCATGAGCACAAGTTAATTAAGAAACTAACAATTTTGCATCAAAATTGAATCCTCCTGGTGCCAATCCTCCCTGTGTCAAGCAATTAAGTCAAATAATGTCATTCCATTAGAAACATCAAGGTGTTTGAACTAACTTAAACAACTCAAACCATCATAATTTTTTAATTACATTTCTAATAACACTCAGCATAACCAGAGTTGCCTCTGCAATATCTGTCATGAACTGATCCGTGTCCCATCCTGCAGAGATTCAAAGTGACCCCATGTTACATTCCTAAATCTCAAATGATTTAAAAGCTTTTCAATAATATCGCTAAAATATTTGAAAAGTTCAAAGGTTTCCAGTTATCAATTACCAATCTGAGGGTCACCAGTGTTGGCATCAATATTTCCCAATAAACCATTGATTCTTGCAGTTTCAAGCTCATGATGACAGCTGTGGAATGCAAAAATATTAGAGGCTGGACAATTGTCACACATGTTCACATTTATATGTACCTGGAAATGATATAATGTAATAATGATGCACACAATAAAAGATATGTACCTGTGGCCAGAAAGAGTGGCATGATTACACTCGATATTAAGTTTGAATTCATCTATAAGAGAAAATAATGGATATGAGGTTAACTATAACATCAGAATACTAATTAGCACAGAAAGCATTCAAGAGACAAGTTGTGAGCTTGATTTAGTAATACTCTTTGTTAAACTGTTATTAATTAGATAATGCTAATATGTGCAAAAAGAAGTATTTTTCCTCAAAGTACATTAATCGAGAAAGAATATCTAAAAGCATAATTCTAATAGAGAAAAACTTTTACCAAATGACAGTCGCATATCTAGGTATCCCTGTATACGCCAGTGTACATTTCAATATCACGAAAGTATATCTTTAATCTGAATGCTAAAAATACAGTAATTGGAGATTATAGGAAAAAAGTTCTAATAGTCACCTATAAGCCCATATTTTCGCAAGAAATTAGCAGCTGTTGCAGCATCCCAATCATACCTGAAAAAATAGCATCACATGTAAACACAGGATAAAATCAATGAGAAATATAGACAAACAAGTAAGATACGAAATAGGATATGAATCATACTGGTGCTTGGTAGGTTCTTGGGGCTTGGGCTCGATAAGCAGAGTCCCTGAAATGGCAGAGGGTAAAAAACTTAAGCTCTGCTCATAAAATTGTAGAATGAAAAAAAAAACAAAAAAATTGTCTGCCAATTTAAACATTAAAAAAAGGAACAATTATTGCAAGCTTGCTTGCTTGATTTGCATTAGAATATTGAAAATCAGCAAACTAATCATTTAAAAAGCCACTAAAAGAAAAGAAGAGAATAAATAAATAATTGAGTTGTTCATATTTTATAACACACTAAAAAAAAAAAAAGAAAGCTTATCATCTTAATCTATTGAAGGTTTGAGTTCCCCTAAAATAACAAATTCACACTGCTTAAGTATAAAGCATAGTTTACGACATGAAGAAAAATACCATTGAAGCCAATCTTCTTCTTGTTAGCAACAGCTGCTTCCATAAATCTTGCCTATAAGTAATAGTACAATAATGAGTTAAAAATAACAGATACCACAAAATGAAAATACTAAGCAAACACTACATGAAGATGAACCTGTGATTTTAAATATATGAAAGTAACATTTCAGTAAGAAGTGGATAATACCATGTGATCAAGCTCCCTTTCCATGTCTGTGTTCAAAAGAGATTGGTAACCCTCACGACCACCCCAAAAGACATAATTTTCTCCACCTAAGTAATGTGTGACCTGTTCCGAAAGTGAAACAATAACCGTAAACACTTGGCATCTAAGACAAGCAGCAATATTGTAAATGCAAGTTTTAGACAGACGTTTAATATTAAGATCATGCACACACCTCCATTGCTTTCTTAACTTGAGCTGCAGCATATGCATATGCACCTACATCGGAACTGCAAAGAAAGGCCACAAGCTTGGGTCAATGAGCACAAAATCCAAGTATCATCAGCAGCACAAAAGTCAACTGACGATAAGTACACAATACCTAGTTGCAGCGCCATGCATGTAGCGAGGATGTAAAAACAACTGAGCTGTGCCCCACAAAGGGCGGATCTTGCTTCCCTGCACAGACACATGACTGAATATTTTAAAAAGGATTATGACTCCTAGTCCATAAGCCCAAAATAAGCAACAAGAGAAACTGTTGGCACATGATAAAAGGACAAACATGTTGATCTAGACTAGAAATAACTAAAAATAAGTAATCTTACATCCAATGCTCAAATGTCGTAGTGACAAATGACAACAATTACATTGGTCCCGAAAAGAAATAACAGAAGAACAGGCAATGATTATAAAGTACAACATTAAATTTCTTAGTTGCAAGAAGCACTACAGATTTTCCTTATATCTTACAGAAGAACAGTCAATGATTATCAAGTACAACATTAAATTTCTTAGTTGCAAGAAGCACTACAGAATGTCCTTGTATCTTACAGAAGAACAGTCAATGATTATCAAGTACAACATTAAATTTCTTAGTTGCAAGAAGCACTACAGATTTTCTTTATATCTTATCACCATAGTTGTTAAAGGCGATAGGCACATCAAGGCGCAAAGGGGACGTGGAACCTAGGCGCAAGGCACAGGCGTGCACCTTATCGAAGTGAGGCGCAAAAGAGTTAAATGATAAAGAAAAAAAACAACAATTCATATAATAACACTCAATGGACCATACATGCAATTAAATAAACTTGGAATCAATATTTTGTAAATCTAAAATGAAAAAGAAGTTCAAGAGACTTAAAATCATAAATCTAATCCCATTGAATATCTATAATTCTTAAAGTTCAAAAAACAACTACTCATTATTAGGCTTAACAAAATCATCTTCATCTTCTTTTTCTTCGTCAAATTCCTCATAATGAATTTCAATTTCTTCTTCGTCATCTTCTTTAACATTAACCTTTCCTTTATCTCTAATTATTAAACGAGCATTAGTCATCCTTTGAGAAGATGATTTTGCCTTTTCTACATGTTTAGTCCACTTGGAGTGGATGTAGATGCAATACCCTTACCTTTGATTTATCTAGCATTATAGGCATTATTTTCAACTCCACTAGCTCTAGCAACTGCACCTCATGTTAAATATTCATCATCATCAAACAAAAGCATATCTTCTTCATCCGATTTTCCATTCATTGTCACTGTCAACAAACTCTATTTTTTTTCTTTTTTCTTATTCTATCCGTTCTTTTGCCATATTTTTCTTATTTTAGGATGATTTAGTGTTAAACCCATGATAGAGCCATTATATTAAAGGCCCAAATTATATCTTTGACTTAATATTTTTAAAAACACAAAAAAGTCAAAATATTACAAAGGCGCGCCTTGAATGCACCTCGCCTGAGGCTCAAGGTGCACAAAGGCGCGTGCCTTTGTAATATTGCCCACCTTTTGAAGGCTAAGGCGCTGAGGTTTGAGCCTCTTGAGCCTTGCATTTGAGACGTGCCTTTAACAACTATGCTCATCACCAACTTGGGGCTCCATAAAACAGCCAGGCACCTCAAGAAGAAGCAGTGAAGAAACAAGGCAGCCATCAATGTTTGAATAAGCTTAACGTTTTATATGACAGCTGATCACCTAAGACCATTAGCCTCTCAACTCAAATATTTCATCATGGTAAAAGGGTATGTATAAGTTGTTCTTCCAAAAGAAGAAAAAAAGCAGAAGAAGAAACCAGTGCAAAAGTACTATGATAATAGAAGATACATGTGCAATATAGCAATCATATCAAGCAGTTAGAAGAAAAGAACAGCACCCACTGAGGTCCACACAAAAAATAGATATGGTAAATAAAAATAAATAATAATTACCTGAAGCTCTTTAGCAAGGGCCACAACTTCATCCAAGTTTGCATTACTTTCCTGTAACACGAATAAACCCAGATCAACTATTTCAGTGGAAAGAATTATGATCCATGTAAATGCTGATCATCGCGTTGAACATATTTTCAAGAACAGAAACAATCCCATTCCCAAATACTGAAAATCATGAGCAAGTAAATCATTCTTCTCTAGTTCTTACACCATTAATTGACTCACCTCAATAGTTTTTCCAGCAGGGGCTATATCCCTATCATGGAAACACCACCTATCAACTCCAAGCTTGTCCAGTATCTCAAAGTTGGCTCTCACTGCATTATGTTTCAAAAGAAAACTAAATAAATAGAAAATAAAATGTCATTTGTACACGATGTCAAAGAACAATGCCTGAGACTTATCTACTTACTTCTTCTCTTGGCCATGGCCAATGAATCTGTACCATCCTCCCAAGGCCAATACTTGGTTGGAGCACCGAATGGGTCAGCTCCCGTCCCACGGAAAGTATGCCAAAATGCAATGCTGAATCTCATCCAATCCTGTTGCCATAAATATTTCAGTAATCAAGTATTTTTAATATAATAATTCCCCACCCCCAACAAGAATGAAATATCACCTTCATTTTCTTCCCCAAAATCTCTTCTTCTGCATTATACCATTTATATGCAAGAGGATTCTTGCTAGAACGACCCTGCAAATAACAATGCAAACATGCACTATTGAGCAAACTTATATGGAAAACCAGAGATGTACTCGTTGCAGAAAAATGAATTTATATGTCAACTTCCCTAAATACAAAGTTTGTTAGCAGAACAGAATGGGAGACATACTCAATGAGAAAATAAATCAAGATAATATAACAGAAAAAGAATATGTAGCAGAAGATGGCTTAAAATACAGAGACAATTGATAGATCAAAAAAATTTTACCTCGTACTTAATTTTGGGAATGCCAGGGAAAAACTCCCCTTTCCATTCATCTGAATCGGCACATTTGCCGCCAAGATCAGCAGGGCAGGTTGGTGGACCAACAGCAATCTGAACCCAAGAAAATGAAACAAAAAAGTTTAAATTTGATATCAACAAATTTAAAGAACTGTAATCAACCCATTAAAAAGTGATCCAGTTCAAGCCTTACCACACTGTAAGTGACTATATTCAAGCAAAGGAGAAGCATCAATATACCCCCACCTTTCATTCTGCTCATTTTATTCCGACTAACTCTACAACACACTCAGCACAAAATGAAACAAGCAAACATCCATTAGTGGCAAAATGATAAAGAAATCAAGACATAGTTGGCATCATCATACATAGCATGAAGAGCAATGAAAAGGGTGCCCGTGTAATTGTTTATATCCACTTACACCTGCATATCATAGAACATGCATATATCTACCAACATCCAGTATGCAGTTTTAGAATATCAATTGAACTGGATTACATTAAGTAGACATACATGTATATTACATTAATAAATAGTAACAATCATGGATTGGCCTAGAAAAAAAAATCCAACTTCAGGAGCTAAAGAGATAAGATAACTGATAACCCACCAAGCTACACTTAAAAAATCATAATAAAAAGAACATAAAGGACATGGGAAAAAAAATAATAAAAGCTTGTCAACTCATCTCTCCTTCTCTTTAAAAAAAAAATATCATTAAAGCCAACATCATCACCACCATAACCACAGTCATCTACATCAAAAACAACAACTCTTACCCCAAATTAGCTCATAAATACAGAAAATCAAGAAAAAACAATTGAAAAATCTCATCATTCAAAAATTAAAGAACAAGAAAATAGAATGTGGGAAATCTTAAGAATATCAAGACTACATCTTTAAAACAAAAACAACAAAACTGAGAGTGGAAAAAAGAAAAGAAAGGAAAAGATACAGATTATAGAAATAAAGAAGCAGCTTGATCATAGAAAAAGCCTTACTAATAATGTTGAATTGCAATGGAAACAAAAGAGACTGTACCAAGTTCTTGTATAAAGGTTTTTCTGGATAGAGCTAGGAGTCCAAAATTTTATATATTTATATATGGGGAGAGGGATAGAAAGATAATTATGTAATAAGATAATGATAATATTTGATTTGATTTGAATTGGAAACAAGTATTTAAAATTAGAATTTTGATTATAACAGAACAGATTACTATTGAATTTGTCAATGCTAATTCAAGTTTTAATTTCTATTTCTCTTTTTGACCCTTTTGGTTTTAATCAGACATTGAAATGCGTGTTATCCTTGAATAAGGGTAATTATGTCAATTGCACTAGCAGTTTATCCGTTTAATGACTAGGGCTTATCGTATAACATGTTCAATTTTTTTTATAGGATTATAAAATTATTAATAATATCTATAAAATTAATTTGTTAGCAAGTATTTAGTTAAGATATCATGTGATTTTTACTGAATTTCGAGTGAATATTCTAATTTTTTTGATAAAATAAAAAAATAATTTTATCTCTTCCTAAAATTTTAAATACTCAAAATTAAATACATTAGTGAATAACAATAATAAAACAAATTGTAATTTATTAATAGTAATAATAATTAATTTAACTAAAGGCTCTCGTCAAGGTATCTGTCTCCTTCTCCCAAGTTCAAAATAATAATAATAATAATAATAATAACCAATTTATTCTTAAAAAAATATGTTTGTCCTAAAAGTGATTTAAATTATCGATAGTACCAATTAGGTTCAAATATTATATATATATAAAAAAAAAGCATAAGGGCATCATTTTATTTGCACATATAATGTTAAAAATTTAATTTTACTTATTAGGATAAGAGTCTTCCTAAGTAGTTCAAGTAGTAAAAAGTGCAAAATTAATCCATATTTTTTAAAATTAAATCAACTCAAAAAAAAATTATTAGGACAAGACAACACTAAATAGAAAAAATAAATAAACTTTGATAAATTAATGAAAAATCAACGTTAATTGTTATAATTATTAGAGTAGGATAATAGTAAATAGAAAAAATAAATAAACTTTTATAAATTAATGAAAATTCGACATCAATTGTTAAGGGACCAAACGTTAAGTAGTTTAATTTTTTACGTTCCCTCTTGTGTCAAAAAAAAAAATATTTTGTCTAAAAAAATAAAAAAATAAAAAAGTAAGGACGAGGTGGCAGACCTCTATTTTTTTTTCCGGATAGAATTCAATGAGCGTGAATCAGCGGTGATTGTGCCCTTGACCACAATAAACTACAATCTCCCTTTTGAGCTCATCTCGTTTGTTTAGGTGTCATGGATTTATATATGGTTTAATTGATATTTGCCTCAATTTTTTGTTATATTGTATTACTTATTTTTAATATTTAAAATTTATTTAGTGGCATAAATTTTTTTAAAAAAATAATAATTTATCCAATTTAATTAGTTTTATTATAAATATTTATTTATTTAAAATTAAATAAAAAGTACATACACAATAAAAAATAAATAAATTAACTATTGATAAATTATTAAATTTATAAATGACTGTCATTGTAATAATTTTTAAAATTATTAATATAAAAATCATTACTCTAAAAGTTAACTTTTAATTATTTGATAATTATTTATTTAGAACCGAAAAAAACTTAATTATATATATATATATATATATATATATATTTGACATTTTTATGAATGTTATATTAGCCATTTTTTATCTTGACTTAATATTTATTTGTGATAAAATTGACATATTTTTATTGAAATTAAAAATTTAGATTGAATATAAAAGTTAAAATAAAATTATCAAAAGTCTTGAACGTTTGAATTTTTTATGACAATAAACTATTATAAATTTAGCAATTTAAAATAGTATATTAAACATTTTATAAGATGTCATGTCAATAAAAATTTAAAAGAGCTATGTTCGTCTTGGTAAAAATTTCTTTTTTTTTTTATGAACATGGCCATATATTGAGGAAGGAAAAAGAAGATACACTCATATTTAACGCTACGTAGTCATGTAGCATAAAATCTTGCACTTTGAAGGATTCCTTAATTGGAGAATTCATTAAGGACTATAAATACAAGTTAGAGGTGACCTAGAAAAGAACTTTTAAAGACTTTTTGATGCAAAGAAATGAGAGAAACCTAGAAACACAAAAATTCAAATGAAAAGAGGGGTTTTTTACACTTACCGTCTATATGGTTATACCCCTATCCCACTGTCATCCCAAAGATTCACTTTGTAACAACAAAACCCCTAAATTTCTATTTCGGTAACAGTGAAACCCCTATCATCATTTTCCGACGAAATAAGTAACGGAAAGTTGACGTGGCAGTGTAGCTGGCCAATGATAGAAATAAAAAATATTTTTCAATTTAAAACTCTTGCCACGTCAATTAAAAATAATAGCATCGGTAAAAAAAAACTAAACTAAGATCCGATGTTAAGTACATCTCCAAAATCAGATTCGCTTCCATTATCTTTCTCCTTGACTCCATTGCAGTACAATAAGCTATGGAAATAAGTTATTCTCTATATTATTCTTCATTCCTCCTCCCCCCCCCCCCCCCCCCCCCTTCCCTAATCTATATAAGCATTACTTGCTCATTTTTCTAAGCTTATATTTTTCAATTAATTAAAAGCTGAAAGTAAAAATTGACATTTAGGTTTAGAAACGAAACCTAGTTTGTGTATGTAACAAAAAGTGATTGCCAGTGGTGAGTGAAGAAATGACAATGTCGAATTACTATTGTGAGATTGAGGCTGCTCTACATACTTTGTGGACAGATGCTAACCTAGGAAGAAGGTTTTTAGGTTGCCAAAACTTTTCAGGTATTAGTGAATATATATGTACTCTTCAAATATACTGTAAACATAATATGTGTTTGTGAAAAAGAAATTGACTGAATTTTTTTTATTATTTTTATATGGCAGAATCGGTCATGCCAACACTTTCAGTATGTGGATCCACCAATTCCAGAGAGATCAAGATAAATTATTGTAGGGTTACTAAGAAAAATTGATAGAATGGAGAAGATTGATAAGGAAAAAGCAATGAGAAGGAAGAAAAAATGCAAAAATTGTGCTATATATGTCTTCTTTCTTTTATGTGTAGGTTTGTTTTTTTTAGTGATCTTAATGTATGAGGGGATGAATATGGAGGAACTGATCATGTACTACTGCATATTAGATGAAATGAAATGATATTATAATTTTGACCAAATGAATGTCTTTCATTCAAGTTCCATAATGTTACAATTTGAATAATGTTTGCGGTATAAAATTTTATAAGCAGACATAAAATAGATTACATTTGTAGGCATATGCATGAGAGCAACAAAAGATATAATTAAAGCTTTGAAAGTAAATCATAAATAATATTTCATAAATTACATCTGTAATACAAGTCATTTATGTTTCAATGTTGAAGCAAATTGATTAATTGCTTCACCATTACAATACAACAAAATATGTGAATGAGCAGCCAATGGTTTGCTCTTCTTGTTCTTACAAAATTATCATAACTGGTCTACTACTCCAGTATATAATTGACATATACCAAAATATACTAAATGAGCATATTAGCTCCCATAAAATACAAAAAGAAAATCTGCCCACTGTATCATTTTTTTTATTTTTTTGTATGTATAGCGAATATACATATCTCCCTTGTAGCCCTTGTCTTTTAGTCCCCTTATTTGCTGCAGTAGCACCAACATCTGAACCAACATCTGTGTTAGAAATGGTGCTTTGTTGGCTGTGTAGTAGGGAATATTAGCAGCTTTAGTTGGCCTTCCTTGTCCTTCATAGGTGGCTGTCTGAGCACCATCAACATGTGTACCAGATGGATGTCTAGCAATGTTGGTTTGTTGGCTCTGTGAGAAAGTAACAATACATTAGCTTTGCATTGCTTCAAAGGTTGCAGTCTGAGAACTTGGCTGTATAAAAAACACAATTCAGATTTACATAATCTAATATAAATGCAGCAATAATAAACATGATAAATGGATGGAATCTTAACTATATTCATTTCACCAAACTAAAATGGACTTTGAAATGTTGAACCCTACGTAGATTGTGGTGGAATTCTACTAGATCCCTATAAATGACTAAAAATATGCACATCATGTTTAGTGATTATAGAGCAGTATGCATAATGAACTTTTAGGTTATAAAATGCAAGTGTTCAGTAAATAACTCACATCAGGCATCCATTGAACAATGTAAGGAGTTGAATTGTTCTGAATGTTCATGCTTATTAGGCAAATTACGCAAGTGCATGATTTGCTACAAGTAGTATATATTCGAGTATGAGTATCATTCCTACGAGGAGATTGATACCAAACACTAGCCTTAATTTTATCTCTACAAGCTAATAAAATAATAATTATTGGAATGAAATAATAAATTAACAAGCAAGAACAAACATCCTAAATCTGAAATATTTAAATTAAAATTCAATAATTGGAAACTAGAGCCTGGATTTGCTTTGCTAGCTATTACTTGGATTACATGATCAATTCACAATTCAAATCATTAACTCAGTCAAGAGTAAATCACTCAAATTACTTAAAGTCTTTTTCGAGATTATTCAAGCATACCATAATTAAATACCGCCTATTTTCATGATCAAGTCAATTAACTAAGGCTCATTAAGTTCTTTAGTGATTTATTACTCCCCGAAAGATTCGTCTACTTTTGTGATCGAGGTTCCTAATTTTTACAAGTCTATGAGCCGATAAATTATACAACTTTCATTGTCTCTAATCTACCTAAAAATATGCATTCAATTAGGCCTAAAATTGAATACAATATAATTAAGCACAACTTGTAAAATTGATTGAAAGATTCATTGAAAGGAATTATGATCCAAACAAGTAATAGAC
>CATIWO010099059.1:0-24428 GCA_949673435.1 Macaranga tanarius | reverse complement strand
AAGTGGTTGTGTATACATGCTTGTGTGTTTGATTTAGCTATGTGTTAATTGCAAATTGGATCTTGTGGATTGGAATTCTTCATTTGATGAAGGGTTGTGCAAGTGAAATTTTTGAAATTTCACCTATTTAGGCATAATGCTTCCGTTGCACTTATGTTGCATAACCGTTTCCTTTCAAAAGGTCCATCATCCATTGAAGGCTTTATCCCATACATCTTTGCTTGGTGAAGCTCTTGTAAGCACCTTGGGTCTATAAGAGGGGCGTGTGGCTTGAGCATCTCCAACCTTGGGAGTCTTGCTTGCCAACCCGTGTGTATCAAGCTAGAGGCTTCACATTTGGGGAGATTGGAGCTTATAGATCAACACCAACCAAAGCTTACCGAGTGTGCTACCAACTAAGGAGTTATGTAAGTGTTACTAAATCCCTTAGTTGCTAGGTCTTATTTTTGGAAGTATGACTTGGTTGACTTGTTGATGGCATGTTGTTCTTGACACATGTTTAGTTGTGTATTTGCATGTGATAAAGATCTATGGGGTTGGAAGTGTTTTATGTTTGATGCAAATATTGCATGCAATGAAACATTTTAAATTCCGCATTTTCATTGTTCCTCTACACACACTTTTCTTCAATTAGTATCAAGAGCCTATTATCACATGAATTACATGCTAAAATGTTGATATTTGTAAGTGTTGTAAATATGGATTATGTTTAATTACAAGTGTTGGGATTAAACATGTTACTAGTTGCAAGAGTTGTGACTAAAAGATGCATTAAAATTTTTTTTATTGCTCGGTACTGCTCACTATTCAATTTTTGGGCCTGCAATACAAATTAAGAGTTAATGTTCCAAAAAGTAAATAACTTACAAAAAAATATAACAAAGTTAGTGCAAAATACAAATAATTAATAATTAAATTCTAACTAGATTGCATATCCATAAATAGCAAAAATAATATTAAATCTAAAATTAATTAATATATTTTACAATGTCAAATAACCTAATTCTATTAAATTGACAAATAATTATTTATATTTCTACTTAAATTTAATCACTATTAAAAAAAATAAAAATATTGCACAAAAACAAAAATAAAAAAATTAATGATTGAATTAATAATAAAATAAATAAAATGAAAACAAGTGAAAATGCAATAAAATAATAAAAAAATAAAAATAAAGAAACCAAATAAACAAATAACTAAATAAAAAAAACAAAGAAATAAATCAAAAAATAAATAAAAAACAAGTGGGCAACAATGACGTTCACTGTTGCCCAAGTACAAAAAAAAAATGAATTTGTGGCCAACAGTGTTGTTGCCCATATGAGGGGAAAAAAAGTAAGAATGAGTCATGCAAATAACACAATTTAAACAACAAGATCTATGCAAAAATAATTCACAAAACAATTGAAATCAATAAAACATGAGGAAAAAAATAAAATAAAGTAAAATAAAGATTGGAAAAGTTACTGTAAAAATAGATTTGCTCTCAAAAATTGTTCTTGCACCACAGTTTGAATAAGAATTTTTGACCTCTCGGTCTCTTTCTTTCTGGTTCTTCTTCTAATTTTTGTAGAGTTTTTTCTTCTAGCTACCTTCTAAACTCCCCCTTTTTTTCTCTTTTTATTTTTCTAAGGTTTTTTATTCTAGCCACCCTCTTTTAGCCTTCTCCTCTTTTTCTTTTTCTTCACTCTTTAGGGTTTCTTCCTTTCCCTTTTATAGAGATTTCTCTCCTCTATTAGGGTTTTAATGGGCTTTGGGCTTGATTTGGTTTTGGTTCATTTGGGCTCTAATGGATTTGGTTCAATTGGGTTAGGATGTGTTTGGGTTTCTTTAAAATGGGTCAGAATCTAATTCCTTTGTTTAGTTGGGCTTTCTATCATTTTTATCATTGGACTTTTACCTCGTGGGCCGGCCGGCCGGCCGGGCTAAAACCTTATGTCCATAGTTTATTTTAATAATCAAACATGTTTTGGTTATTCATGCTATACTGCATCAGGTAGTATCAGAGCGGGTTTCTCCTAATCGATAGTTCACATGACAGTAGTGGTAGTAACTAATTCCAAGATGGTGATCGGATATTTCATATTGTTTGGAGAGTGATTGAAGAATAACGATGAACTTTAGAGGGAATCTAAATCCAATTGTAGACGTTGATATTAGGTAATGGACAAGGGCATCAGAACGATGATTGTGGCGAATAAGGCGGAGGAGTTAACCCTGCCATACCTATTATTGATCCTATTCCCAATAATTAGAACCAAAGAAGGGTAGCTTTGGGTTATAATGATACTTCTAACGATGAGGCTAACTTTGGTGAGATGGCGAACCCTCGTAGAAGGTTTGGTGGTGAAAGACAATGGCAATCAAATTACAAAGGTGACGACAAATACAAACTAAAGGTAGATATCTTTAACTTCAGTGGTGATCTTCATATAAAGGGATTTTTAGATTTGTTGACTGAAGTAGATAAATTGTTTGATTATACTGAGTTATTGGAGGACAGAAAGGTAAAGTTTATTGCTTGTAAATTGAAAGAGGAGCATCGATTTAGTGGGAGAGATTGATAGAGACTAAGATAAGAGAAGGGCATGATTCGATACAAACTTAGTATAGGATAAGGCAATTATTATGGGGTAGATTTTACCTCTAGACCACAAGCAATATCTTTTCAAGCCTATCAGAGGTGTTCATAGGGTACTAGGAGTGTGAATGAATATACCATTGAATTTATGAGGTTGGCATAAAGGAACTAATTATAAAAGAGTGAAAACTGATAGGCAGCGAAGTACTTAAATGGGCTGAAGCCCTCCATTAGAGACAAGGTTGTGGTGAAAATGGTGTTTAGTATGCAAGAGGCTAGGAACTTGGCCATAAAAGCTGAGTTGCTTGTACAAGAGCAAACCCATAGTGCTAACTACAGAAAGTATGAGGGAGTAGATAGCAAAGCTATAAGAGCAAACTCATAGTGCAAGAGGCTAGGAACTTGGCCATGAAAGCTGAGTTGCTTATATAAGAACAAACCTATAGTTAGTAAAGCTACAAGTGACAAAGGAAAAGCACCTTAAGGTAGTAGTATAGAGATTACCAATATTAGTGTAGGGAAAGAAAAAGGTGTAATGGTAGAGAAGGACAACACTTTAGCCCCTACCAAGAATAACAACCCTTATGTTAAGCCTTTTAGTGCCAAATGTTATAGGTGTAGTGAAGTTGGGCATCATTCCAATGAGTGTCCAAAGAGAAAGGCAGTGAATATGGTAGAGAATGATCATGATGTTATTAAAAATGAGGTATATAAACCCAATGAGGACAATGATGATTGTGAGATGATGATTACGATGAGTATGCATGTGTGTTGAGAAAGCTCATGTTGTCATCGAAGTGTGGAGATAATACTCAATGCCATAAACTCTTTCGCACTAGATGCACAGTGCAAGGGGGTTTATTTGATCTCATTATTAACATTAGAAGCTAAGAGAACATCATAGGTAGGGATGTTGTGAAGAAGCTAAAATTATTAACCAAAGCACATCCTAATCCATATACTATTGGGTGGTTTAAGAAAGTTGGTGGCATTAGAGTGAATGAATGTTGCAAGGTGCCATTTTCTATTAGCAAGTATGTTAATGAGGTGTATTATGATGTAGTGGACATGGATGTTTGTCGTATCTTATTTAGGGGTCTTTGGTAATATTATGTGGATGCCAAATATTTAGGTAGGAAGAATGTGTATTAATTGGAGAAGAATGGCATGAGGTACACTTTAGTTCCATTTTCTAGGATGAACTAACCCAAGGCTTCAAAAGCAGAGGGTAGGAACTTTCTAACTATTATACATGAACCATTT
This sequence comes from Macaranga tanarius, assembly GCA_949673435.1. Classification (NCBI taxonomy): domain Eukaryota; kingdom Viridiplantae; phylum Streptophyta; class Magnoliopsida; order Malpighiales; family Euphorbiaceae; genus Macaranga; species Macaranga tanarius. Next base: position 20,581 of record CATIWO010099059.1, on the reverse strand, counting down.
ACAGTTGCTAGGGAGTGCAAAGAGACACATGAGGTGTATTTGTTGGTGGTGAAAAGAGAGGAAGGTAGTGGAGATTTAAAGGGACTTCCAATTCTAGTGGAGGTACAAGGTTTGTTAGAGGAGTTTGAGGATGTGGTGCCTGATGATTTGCCTACAAGACTATCGTATGTGCGGGACATATAACATCATATTAATTTGGTGCCTGGTGTTACTATTCCTAACTTGCCACATTATAAGATGAGTCCAAAAGAGAATGAGATTTTGAGGGAAAAGGTGAAAGAGTTACTAAGCAAGGGATACATACAGACTAGCATGAGTCCATATGTAGTTCCAGCATTGTTGACACCTAAGAAGGATGGAAGTTGGTGGATATGTATTGACAATAGGGCGATTAACAAAATTACAATTGGCTATAGGTTTCCAATTTCAGGGATGAATGACATGCTTAATTAGTTGAGTGGAGCAGTGGTATTTAGCAAGATAGATTTAAGGAGTGGCTAACATCAAATTAGAATTCGTCCAGGTGATGAGTGGAAGATGATATTCAAAATAAGGGATGGGTTATACGAATGGCTAGTCATACCTTTCGGCCTCACTAATTCTCCAAGCACATTTATATGGCTTATGAATTAGGTACTTTAATCTTTCTTGGGTAAATTTGTGGTTGTATATTTTGATGACATTCTGATTCATAGTAAGTCTAGAGGAGAGCATATAGAGCACCTCAGGGAAGTGTTTAAGGTGTTAATGGAGAACAAACTATATACAAATATAAATAAATGTATTTTTATGCAAGATAGTTTATTATTTCTTAGCTATGTGGTGAGTAGGGAGGGGATCAAGGTAGATGAGGAAAAAGTGAGGGCTATTAGAAAATGGCCTACCCCAAAGAATGTGAGTGATATGAGGAGCTTTCAGGGTTGGCAACTTTCTATAGGTGATTCATTAAACACTTTAGTAGTGTTGTTGTACCTATTATGGAGTATTTAAAGAAAGGGAAATTCTAATGAGGTGAGGAGCAAGAGAGCAGGCCATCCATCATACATCATACATCCATCCACAAAGTATCACATTCATCATAAAACATCTATCAAGTAATATATATCAAGTAAGAGCATTGAATCATATAATGAATAAACAAATAGCAATTCAATTTGGCAAACGAATAAATAGTCAAATGAATAAATAAATAAATAATGCAAAGGATCCAAAAAAATATGCATAGAGATGTGAAATATACACTATGAGAATACAAAATGTAAAAAATTCAAAATTTAATAAAAGTGAGGAAAATGCATACTTGATACCAAAATTAAAGGTTTAATGCAAAAAATATTTAGAAATAAAAGATAATATTAAAATAATATTTTTATGATATAAAAATGAATTCTTTTAATGGAATTGATTAAAGATGTGACTTTTATAATAATAATGTCATGAAAATATAGATTATGTAATAAAAATAAAAATTTTAAATATGCAATGCAACTTATAAACCAAAAATGAAATGAAAATGCCTAAAGTAATAAAAGATGCAAACTTTATGCTAAGAAAATTATGAAATGCAAAGAATGAAAATGAAAACTTTAATTTAAAAATTTTCTTTTTGCATGAAAAATGTGAAAATTCAACAAATAGAATAAAAGTACAACTTTTAATCTAAAAGTGCAATTTTCACTTGAAAAATGTGATTTTTATATGAAAACGACAAAAATAAAATAAAAATACAATTTTTAGCCTAAAATGAGACTTTTTATGAGAAAGATGACTTTTTGAATAAAAATGATGAAAATGCAAGAAATTGTATAAAAATACAACCTTTGTCCTAGAATGCAAAATTTATATGAAAACAGTGATTTTTATATGAAAAATTATGAAAATGCCAATGATGATTTAAAAATCCAAACTTTAATCTAAAGGTGCTACCTAACATAGGAAAATACATAAAAATGAAACTTTAAAATAAATGTGAAATAAAAATGCAAGCTTGACATGAAAAATATAATTTTTAAATAAAAATAATAAAAAGTAATAAAAATGCATGAAATGGCCTAAAAGTACCATTTTTACCCTAAAAATGAGAACTTGACATAAAATGTAATTTTCACATAAAATGCCAAAAATAATGAAAATGATTTGAAAATGCAATTTTTAATCTAAAAATGCAAACTTGGCTTATAAAAATGTAGTTTTTACATAAAATACTAAAAATAATGTAAAAATGCAAACTTTATGTGGAAAAATGCAAGCTTTACATACAAGATGCAAATTTCACATAAAAAAATATAATAAAAATGTACAAAAATAAATTTTTACACCAAAATAAAGAAAAATAGTAAAGGTGCCATAAAAATGCAAACTTTAATTTAATAACATGATTTTTAAGATTTAAATATACAAAAATATAATTTTGGATGTTAAAAATACAAACTTACGATGATTCAAAAAAATGGATAAAGGGTAGGACATATCAATATCACTAAAAGTGCACAAATTAACATTAAAACTCACGAATTAAGCATAGAAAATAAAGAAAATACTTCCGGACAATCCCCCCTCTTCCATCACATATTATATTCCGAACTACTTCTCAATCACAAATTATAACACAATTGTATAAAATAAAAAGAAGAAGAAGTAGAAGTAGAGAGAATGCATTTTTACAATAAATAAATTTACAAAAATGATTTGGGTCCTCAAAATTAATTTTGACTAGGCTTTTTTTTAAAACAAGATTTGAAAAAGTCTTAAAAATTCAATTTTTAGGCCATCCTTGCTAAAGAATCATGCAGAGGGATGTAAAAATGCAATTGTATACCTCTTGCAGTGCACTTTGACAAAGATGAAAGTTTGGTTTAGTCCAAATGGATCTAAAATCAAACATAAAAAGAAGAAAATGGTGGGTAATTAGTCCAAATGGGTATCCTGAGTCTTCAATCAAGCAGAATTTTGGTAGATTTTTTGAAAAAAAGCCCTCTAAAAAATAGAGAAGAGGTCTGAATTTATAGACAGTTAAAAATTCACTCATGGGTGCGTGCCCATGAGTATGATGGGCACATGCCTATGCTGATGGCATGCGCCCATGGATAAAAATTTTTACTTGTCTATCCATGGGCATGTGCCCTTTAGGATGGGTATGGGCCTTCTCATGTTGTCGGCTGGGCTTTTTGAATTTTTTTGAGGCCTTGTTAGTCCTTTTTAGGATTTTTGGACTCCTACAGGATTTAAAGTTTGGAACTTTATTGTTTTATAATTGAAAAAGAGTTTGGTTTTAGGGTTTTAGATTGTCAAAGTATGCCTTTGAAGCTCCAACTATAGTTTTCATACATTCTCTAGTGAATTATTTTCATCATTGGACCGTTATGGTGGAGTGCTAAAACCCGAGTATTAACAGTTTCCCCATGCTTCGCGTGCACTGATTAAGTGTGCTCGGTAGAGACTTAGCTAATATCAGTGCATGTAAAGCATACGAGACAAGATGCAAGAAGTTAGAATACTTACTTATTCTTAAGGTGTTATTATTGTGAGTTGAATTATTAGTTGTTGTGTAGCTACTGTGAGTGTCAAGCAGGTGCCATTATAGCTATTATGGGTGTCAAGCGGGAGTTCTGATCTTAATGTATAGTATAGTTGCTATGAACGTCAGGTGAATACCATTATAGTTGTTGTGTACGATAGGCGAGTACCGGTATAGCCACTGTAGATGTTAGGTGAGGGGAGTTCTAATCTTAAGGTACCATATAGCTGCTATGAGCATTAGGCAAATATCATTATAGCCGTTGTAGGCATTAGGATGGTTGTTGTATAGCCGTTGTATGGGCTTCAATTTATTGGTGTTGTATAGTCACTATTTGTGCTTCAAGCGAACACTGTTATAGCTGCTATGGGCGTCAAATACTGATCTTGAAATTAGGGTACCGTATAGCTATTATAAGTATTAAGCAAATGTTGTTATAGCTACTGTAAGAGTCAGGCAAGTACCATTATAGTCGTTATGGTGTCAGATGATGATTTTGATATTGGGATGTCGTATAGCTGCTGTGAGTGTCAAGCGAATACCGTTATAGCCACTATAGGTATTAGGTGGGTTATTGTATAACTGCTATCTGGGCTTTAAGCTGTTGGTACTATATAGCCGCTATTTAAGTGTATGTCAATGCGTGATGCAATTTTGGTACTCATACAAGATGCTTGCAGCTTCGAGACTCATACAAGCATGTCGGGGCTCGTACAAGGATGACTTTAGCATGGTTAAATATGGAACACGCGTATGGTAGTGATATGCAATCAGGCAAATGATATGCATTTATATGTAGTTTAGGTGCATAAAAATGCAAAAATGCAGTGATGCAATTTTAGATTGATGTTCTCCTGACGATACTTTCTTCAACTTAAATTGCTTGATATTGACCCTTATACTTGTTCTTGAGATCTCATGGAAAGTTTATTGAAGTTAGTTCTATGCTAGTTGCATAAGGAAATTATTGTATATACATCAGTTGCACTCCTTGAATTGGAGAAATATTCATTAACTCATCATATGTCGTATACGCTCAGCAAGTTTTGCTCACTTTATTCTTTATAACTATTTGTTGTTGCAATTTATAGATTCTGAGGTATAATTGGCTACACTATACTGAGAATACAATGCTTTACCAAGTGAAGAGCTGACTTCCTTATCCAGGCTTAAAAAAATATTTACTAGGTAAAACTCATGAAGGATAAGGATAAGATGTTTAGATCTTGGATATCGACACGGTCTTTGAATGCCTTTTGTTCATTTGATGAATTTCATTACTTTTTTAGTATTTCTCTACCTTTCTTGTGTTAGTCAGTATGAATACTGTGGAAAAGATCCTTTGGATACTTGTACTCTTTTATGAGCATTGGAGTAAATGGGAGTAATTTTAGCTCTTCGTTTCTTGCTTTTGTCCTCCTTTTAGTGTTTTCCCCACCTTTCATGTACTACTCAGTATGGATACCATCCAAGGGTCTGTTGTGGATATTCAAACTCATTCTTTGAGCATTGGAGTATACGTAGCTCAAAGGTTAATTTGATATTCAAAATTTGACCTCTTATACTTGTCATTCAAGGGTTTAACCTTATATATTTTCCTGTCACCTAGACTTGAAGTGAGCATTAGATTGATTAGGTTTTAAAAGCTCTCAGTATAGGGTCGCTAAGTAAACCCCTAAATCTATGAGGCAGATAAGAAGAGGGCTATAAAGATTTAGAGTTTGTAATACATGTTTCGTACTTACGAACCCGCAATGTTAATGGATTTTGCCTAACTCATGAGTTTTATAATATTCGATATGAGAAGAAAAGAAATAAAGAAGGGTGTTTTACTTCTTTGACGTGGGGAAATTTGCCCAGTGGCAAGTCTTTTATGGATATGTCTATTCAATTTTTATGTGAAGTTTAAGATTCTCACGGATGATAATTGTCACTTTTGTTGTAATTTTGCTTGATTTTGATCTTTTTCAGCTTTCACTTTTCAGCAGTTATTGTGTGGCCAGTATGTCATCAGGTTTACACCCCTTTTTCATTATGCCATGTAAAAAAAGTATTAAGTTAGTATGGTGACATTGGAGTGAGAATACTTTTCAGAATGCATTCATCCTTGTAGCTTTCTTCCCTTTTAGTCGGAGGTTCTGGATTTGGTGTTCATAAAGTATTCGATAAAGCATTAAATCTTGTATCTCCTCTATTATTCCTATAAAGAAAGGATTAAAATTAGTATTATGAAGCGATATAGTGGAATTTGTAGAATGTATTTATTTTTAGCCCTGTAGCATTCCTCTCTTTTGTGGGGTATATTGTTTTGTCTCTTCGATCCACATCCGACACCATACTCGGCTTCTACAATACTTTTGCCATTTCCTAGAAATAAAATTTTTGGAGTTACAGTGGTGATGACATAACAAGGATATTATTGGAATGCATTAACTTCAGTTTAGTAGCATTTTTCCTTTTTAAAGGGCACTCGCATCAGGTACGATACTAGATTCTACAACTCTTTTGCCATATCCTGCTCGAAGAGGCTGCCAGGGACGTGCCTATTAAGGCTACTCCTACACATAATGTGCATCGACTAGTGCATTTTCAGGGTGGGGATCGATGATTCACCTAGGGAGAGAAGGTTCCTCTCATTTTAAATCTGGCAAGCCATCGGTGGACTTTTTCTTATTTTTAATATTTTGATTGTTTTGAGATTTCATGCTATGGTGTTTTATTATTTCTGTAAAATTTAGGAAAATAAATTAGGAGTAGGATCATTTAAAGTTTCAATTTAGGCTATTATAAGAATGATTTAGAATTTGTTATTATATCAAGCCTTTAAGGTAGTCCATATCTCATTTATTCATGCACAATGAGACACGTATAATTAGTTAAGATTTTTAGAAAAAACTGACTTGGACTAAGTAAGCTTAATAAATTCAATCATATAAGTAAGAGAGTTAAATGTATTCATATGTGAGACGTTAACTGTAAATATTTATGAGTGAAAATTGAAATAAAATTTGACCGTGCATGTTTATGCAATAGAGAATTAACTATATGATTATACATAAAAAATGGCTTTTAATAAAAGACTTTCCTCTTAATAATTTTGCTTTAATATTATGCAGACCGTGCCTCATTTGCATTCATCTGGTAGCTTGTCTACTATGATTTCTTTTCATAAGAGTCCCTACCTTATCAAAGACTCATATTAGGGGTTTAGGCATTGATGGCTTCTTTGATAGCTTTAATAGTTATTAGGGAGTCATCAAGATGAGTTAGGATACTTTTATGGAATTATTGGAGAGGTGGTCAGACTACACTCACATCTTTCACTTTACATTTGGAGAGATGACTATTACACCCTTGGACTTCACCGCCATTACGGGGTTATCATTTGCTGGGGCTAAGGTCCCAATTATAGTTCCTAAGAATCCTTGAAGATTAGCTTATGAGTTGTTGGGGTTCGATGTTGCCTTTAAGAGGGGCAGTGATAGTCGAGTGTTCTACACTACCCTAGTGAGGTATTGCATTACACTTATGGAGGTCGGTTCAGCTACCACCAAGCAGGTTGCCTGTTACTTTATCTTTGTTGTGCTCAGCATGCTTATGTTCCCAAATGCAAGCAATACTATAGAGGTGTGGATCTTACTACTGTTGAGGGATTTAAATGGACTAACATAGCATGATTGGGGATCTCCTGCTCTTGGATACTTGTATCATGGCTTAGATGATGGTTATCAGGGAGGTTCGAGAGCTTATGGACTCCCACTGGCTGATGATGTGAGTTACCCTTATCTTTATTTTATTTTATTTTATTTCTTCTATACCAAGCTTTTTTATATTAACTGACTGTATTTTATTTGACTGTAGCGTTCGTTGAAGAGGTGTCACATTGCTGCTGCCTTCACATCGACTACTACTTGAACCACCATTTGGCTCTTCGATTCTAGCTCTGAGTCCTTCTATTTCTTTCAGAGGGATCATCACAAGAGAGTTTGAGAGGCCTTTCATACCTACAATATATGGTTTGTATTTGTAAGGTTGAGCCTATTACAAAGACTTACCGATGGGTGGTCATGCCTCATTGAGCTTTGTGCCTTTAGAGACCACTCATGTGGGTTTTTCTTCTCAATGATGTTTTCTTTTCGTATGCTTATTGTGAGTCTTATCATCTTTATCCTATCTATACAAGTACCAAGGATGATGGCAGAATAGGTCTATTAATATACCTCCGATCTTCAGAGCTTCTATTTGGAGTCATCCTCAAATGCATAGGTATATTTCCTATTGATGCATTTATAATTATTGAATGATAATGCAAATGCTAATGCATGAAAATGTATTATGCAGAGGTAGTATTCCATCAAGATCCAGTGTTAACGTGATAAGAACAGCTAGATATAGTCCCAGATTGTGCATTATGAGGCACAAACATGTTGTTATCGTAATGAGATTTGCAGCTACAGGAGCGGAGTTAAGGACCCAAAGTATCAACTATGAGAGATGCATCTGTACTACCTAGACGCGGGTCCTAGTGGCAACAGATTAGGTAGTCAGGACCCCAGAGATGACTTTAATATTTAGAGTTAGGATTCTTAATGTATTTGTACTGTTGTTGTATTGGACCGATGATCATGACTTATAGTTCACTCTTGTACTAATATATTAATTTACACTGCATTCTTATGAGATTTTCTTCAGTGTTCTACTCTTTTCTGTATTTGTATGCATTTTGGCTCAAACTTGCCCCCATTATCATTTTAGGATAATTATATTCTGAAATATGTCTCGTTGTACCCGAAAAGCAGAAAAAGAGTGGAATCAAGGTTATGAGAAGGGACCATGGGTGCGTGGCCATGGGATAAATGGGGTTAGTGTTTTATTTTGGTGAATTTTTGGGAGGTTTTTGCTTTTTTTTAGGGGCTTTATGACTTTAGCACTTTTGTAAGCATTATAATGGAGGCTAGTTTACTGAAATTGAGGGGCTACCTTAGAGGGCTTTCCTATGTTGATTGAAGGAGTCTAGTCTAGAGCCATTCGAGATACGATGCTTCAGAACTCTCCAGCATGTCTGCCTTAATTACGGTTTTCTTCAAGCAGCCATATCATTTTGGGACCCTCGGGAGCATGTTTTCTACTTCAGCTATTAGGAGTTATATCCCTTATATGAGGAGTTCAGTGCAATAATGGCTAAGAATGTGGTGTTCATTGATAGGAACTTTGACTACCCAGATCAAGGATCTGCATTTTTAAACTTGAGTACACATGCCTTGGATTCTCTTGTCACTCTAGATAGATGATTGATTCCTCCTCATATTCTAGCTGCTTGTGAGACTCAGTAGTGGGGTAGCCTATTTTGGGTCCAACTACTATTATGCTATTTCTTTTTATAGTTTCTAACTGTCTCCACTGATGGATTGGGTGATTACAAGATCCTAAGTGTTATAGGAGGTATTGAGCACAAGATGACTCATTTTCCATTTGTCTTAGCTGAAACTGTCTAGGGACTTGACGATATGCTATTGGGGAGATGCACTCACTTTACATGCAATTTGTTGCTTCTCTAGGTATACACCTTCTCTCTTTTATTATTTATTTTTTTCTTTTTTGCCTAAGCCGCCTTCTTTAAAAGGTTTTCAAATTTAACTAGGTTCTCTCTTTTTTTTATTCCTCTCATTTTCTTTTATTTTTTTCCTTTTTGCCTAAGCCGCCTTCTTTCAAAGGTTTTCAAACTTAGCTGAGTTCTCATAAAAATTTTCTTTCAGGTCTAATTATAAGAGAAGCTGAGTATTCTGGAGCCTCCTTTATGTCGTCCCTTGAGGTACGGGCCTAGGTGCCATCAGAAGAGGCACCCTAGTAGCATATGGAGGAGGCCTAATAGACATGACGTCCGAGGAGTGGCATACCTAGATAAGTACTATTCCAGATGCTTCAATATGATGGACTTATCCTTAGTGGAGAATTGAGCAGGTCACTGTGAGGAGATACACTAGCTACGTCCTGTTTACTATTTTAGGTCTTATACCCATTACTCTTCCTTATACTTGTGTAGATAGTATGTAGAGAAACAGGGCATCTTTTGCGATTAGTTCAGTTTAAAAAAGGTCTTTTGACTCAATAAGCAGTGCTTTATTGATCATATCAGGGCCACATGGTTATACAAGATCATCCATTACTCCACTAGTAGCCATTGGGACATTGTCACTGATGATGTTTACAAGGGATAGGTTGTTGCTCATTGAGAGTCGCTCTTTACTTTTCTAAATGCTTTAGCTTCTACTTCTTCTAGCTATAGGCATGCTTAATTAGGTTAATTAAGCTGTGATTTAGCTGTATGTATGTTGATGCCTCAACTGACTATAATGTATAAGACTTATGTTATACAAAATATGAAATGAAAATACATATATAATATATTCAAATCTACTTATGTATACTTGTTTTTTCTTTTCTTTTTTGCCATCATATGGTCATCGTGAAATAAAATATTACATGCATATATGACATATCTCATCACCCATTCACATGTGCATTGATTTAACATTTGTTAATGACATGATTGTTTTTTAAGTATTTCAAAAGGATAAAACCCTGTCCTTACCTTGCCATCTTGGGTTTTCTAACCAAGCATTTTACCCCTTATTTTGCCTTAACCAGCCCTTTTCAGGTTTTCTGATTAAGCTTTTTTATTTTCTATTTTTTTAGATATAGTATTGCTGGAGATGATCCATATTAACTGGTTCAGAGAACTCATTCCCTTTAAAATCCATCAGCTTGACTGCTTCTTTTGACAACACTACTTTTACCAAGTATGGACCTTCCCCATTTGGTTTAAATTTTTCTCCAGGATCTGGGATGATCTGCCTGTTGTGTTTCAAAACCCAATCTTTTGGTTTAATGTCTCTAGGTCTAACTCTCTTATTAAATGCATTGGCAATGCACCTTTGATAGAGTTAGGTATAGTGTAATGCTCTTAACCTTTAACTGCTGATCACAGTTAACTGTTTATGCCTTTATCTAGCCCATTCTACTTTAGATACCTCTGCTTTCATTATAACTCTCAGTGACTTCATTTCCACTTGTACTGGTAAGACAACTTTTGATATATATACCAAAGAGTAAGGTGTAGCTTTTGTTGCAATTCTTACTATAGTTTGATAACCCAGAAGGCATATGGCAACAAGTCTGCCCAATCTTTGTGAGTCTTCGTCATCTTAGTAAGGATCTTCTTGATGTTCTTATTTACTACTTCAACTGCACCATTTGCTTGTGGTCTGTAGGGTGATGACTTATTGTGTTCCACCATATATCTCTTTAGTAACTTCCTGACTTCTCCTTGAAACTACACTCCATTGTCTGATACTATATGATGTGGTATTCTATATCGATAAAATATATTCTTCTCGATGAACTTAGCAACTTGCTTTACCCCTAGTTTGGAGAATGACTTAGCCTCAACCTACTTGATGAAGTAGTCTATTGCCACTAAAATATATCTATATCTATTTGAAGTTACTGGATGGATTTCCCCATTAATGTCAAGGCCCCACACTATAAAAGGCCAAGGTGATGATATTGTGTGCAATTCTATTAGTGGCAAATGGCTAACATCCCCATGTATCTGGCACTCATGACATCTTCTCACATATCTAGTACAATCATGAACTATGGTCATTTAAAAAAATCCTAACCTCATCATTTTTTTAGCCAACGCACTCCCATTTATATATAGTTTGCACACTCCTCTATATTCTTCCTCTACTACTTTCTTTGCCTTTTCTTTAGTTAGACACTTAAACTACATTCCATCTGAGGTTCTCTTCTATAAGACTCCCTAATGTGTAAAGAAATCCATAGCCAATTTTTTGAGCACTGCCTTATCCTTCTTGTTGGCACCATCCGAATACTCCCTATCATCTAAGTATCTCTGAATGTTATAGTACCATGGCTTCTCGTCTACCTTATTTCCATAACAGCTTCTTGCTTATAGCATGGTTGCTTTGACTGTATCATGATCAGGGGTGTAACACTCGCCCTCTCACATACGTATTTATGACGTATGCAATACATGTTGTGCATAGTATATAAGTGGACTTTATTTAAGTTAGAGATATGTATGAATGTAGAGAAGGACTAAAGTGTAAGGAAATTTTAGAGTGACTTGTCATAATAGAAAGTTATGGGGATATTGTGCAATATTCCAATTCATTAAGGTGGTTAATAGATGTTATGGAGATATTTGGCTATATTTAATTAGAGATTTATTATTGTTATTATTATATTGGTGGTTAAGTGATAAATAAATATTTATTGCAGGAGACTTTAGGGGAAGGCAAATGGAGGCTTATGATTGGGTGAGTGTGTTTGTGTATATATATATGGGTATGGGTGTTGATAAGTGTAGAGAATTTAAGAAAAAAAGAAGAGTGAGTTTTTTATTGAGTTTTAGAGAGTTTTGATCTTGTTCAAGCTAGTAATTGGGAGGCATTAGAATCTTTAATCCTTAGAAGCATCAATTGGTAAGTTCTAATTGTGTTTTTTTGTCGATTTAAGTTGAGTTTGATTGGTTATAATTTCAGGTTTTGCCTCCTCTGTTTTCAGTCCTCTAGTTCTAATCATAACTTGTCCTATAGAGCTCTGATTTGAGCATTGTTGGATTCTCTAAAATCTTCAGAGAATCCTCTAAAATATTTATATTTTATACTTTAACTGAATCTGCTGTTAAGAGGGTTGAATAAGGTCAGATATTTTATTGCTCATGTTGATGCCCTGTTCTACCTGAATGGACTTAAAAATCCATAATTAATTCTCTACATATGTTAATTATATAATTTTAGTTGGAAATGAAAGTAGACTTATATATGTAGTATTTATATGAATTTTGTGATTATTGGATGTGTCTATAATTTTTAAGAGCATTATGAACTTCATAAATGAAACATGACAGCAGTAGTATATAGATTGGTTTGTAAATTTTCTTGTGTGTTGGTTAAATAGTGATATCTAGAGTTTTAGAACTCTAATTTGAGTAAGGTCAGATGCTTTAGAAACTTCAAAGAGTCCCCTATAACTTTTATGTTTTGAGCATAAGTTGATGTTGCTGTTAAAGTTGTCTGGTAGGGCTCGACATTTTCTTGCTCTTGCTATCAGCCCTATTTTACCTATTTTGTATCAAAAATCCATAATTTATTCCATACTTATCCTAATTGACTAATTCCAATTGGAATTGGAAGTAGATCACATGACTAGCTTTCCTATTATTTTTATGGTCATTGAACTTGCGTATGAATTATTTGGATACATTGAACTTTGAGTATGGAGTTGCACCTAGTTGCATTTAAGTGCAAGTGTCATATTGCTTTTTGTATTGATGAATGATTATGTGTAGGCATTGGTAAGGATAGAGGAGATACTAATCACTAGGTGAAGCTTTGCTTTTAAAGGAGTTTAAAGCACTTGAGGTAAGTAGTATTAATATAATTAATAAGATGCAAAGATAGGTAATATTGTTAATTGAATACTCGTTATAAATTCATATTGATAATGAATGAAATGTATGAATTATAATTGTTATCACCTATAGGTGATTGAGAATGAGAAGATGAATATGTTGGATGAATTAAGAATATTAAGTTGTGTTTGGTAATATGATAATATTATATTATGTTACATGTGCTTAAAATTGGCATACTAAAGTGAAGTTGATATATGTGATGGTATTAAATTGTGGTTATATGTGTGGTTGTATTATGAAATTGAGTTTGATCCATTGGGTATAATGATGCTATATTGTGAGTAAATGTGGATGTGATGATATCGATTGGCATTATGACCATCAATTATGAGAAATGTGATATCAATTGGCTTTGTGACCATCGATTATGAGAAATGTGATATTGATTGGCTTTGTGACCATCGATTATGAGAATTGTGATGTCGATTGGCTTTGTGATCATCAACTATAAAAAAATATGATGTCGATTGGCTTTGTGACCATCGACTATGAGAAATGTATTGTCGATTGGCTTTGTGACCATTGACTATGAGAAATGTGAAATGATACCATATTGACAATATTAAGTAACATGGAATGTGAACTTATAAACATGAGTATAATTGTAAAAATGGGAAGAGTTGATTGTAAGTGATTATTACTATATTGCTTATATATATATATATATATATATATATATCATCCTTGCCACAATAAATGGCGTACACAAACCAATATAGTCAATGACTATAATTACATAAAAATCAATATATATATATATATATATATATATATGGTTTGTGAGAATATTGAATGGTTGATTGTAAAAATGGTAGCTTTTGATTTAGTATGTTGAATGGAATTAATGTAAAATAAGATATGGTTGTAAGTTATAATTGATATATATGTGGATACTAAATGAAATGTTGAAGATTAATTGGAATATTGTGATTTATTGTATATATTGCACTAACAAATGGGTTTTGGTGTTTGTGTATCTCGTGGTGATGTTTTGAATGTTAGACAGGTTGTTAGACACAACCATATGGTGTTTAAACACGGCCGTGTATAAGTTTGGTATTGAATTCAAGACATCAGACATGACCGTGTACTATTCGGGAGAAAAATGATCAAATCAGGCATGGTCGTGTACCATCTTGGCATGGCCGTGTAGTTTTAGGAAGAAAAAGTGTTAATTCAGGCACGACCGTGTGTAATTTTGACACAGCCGTGTGTACCAGAGGTAGAAATGCACGCCTCAGGCATAGCCGTGTGCAATTTATGCACGGTCGTGCGTAGCTTTTATGCCAAATTTTGATAGTTTGATGTGTAACAATGTAATTATATATATTCCTCAATTAGTTCTTGAGAAGTACTTTATGGATTATTATATTGATAACTACTTACTGAGTATCAAACTCATTACCTTACATTTATATGTTTCAGGGCATAGTTAGATAAAGCTCGGAGTTGCATTTGTTAATAATCTCATGTGGGCCAGAGGTGAGCTTGGTGCAGTTATACTTCATCCTAATTTGCATAAGACATATTGCATATTTGTAATGATATAATAAATATAATTTAGCCATGAGTAATTATATATGAGTTGATGTATTTGTATTTCATATACTATATAAAAAAAATTTCTATGCAACGTGTATGGTATGTGATTTTAGGAGTGTTACATTAAGTTGTATCAGAGCGAGGATTAGATTTCCTCGGGATATGAAATATGATGCATTCATTACATATCATGCATAAGTCATAAATGATATATAGTTGATGTGCGTTGCACATGTCAGGATGGAAGGACACTAAGCTTAAACCATCGGCCAAATGAGTCATCAGAGTCAAATTTTAGACCAATACATGTGCATGCTTTATATGAGCTTGAATAAATTTTTATTTATAACTCTCCATAAGATGTATGTTCTTGTATATTAGTGAATGGATTAAAAGATGAGAATAATGAGTCAAAAGCAAGTGGATAGCATTGTTGATGTAGAACTATGAAAAGATTTCATGTCGAATCATATATTTTGCTCAAACAATAACACTGCATAATTAATTCTCCTTTCATTAGTACTTATTAATTCAATCTAGAATTCTTTCCGCACACTATAACCATTCATCTTCTATGGTGAAATCACTAATACCTATAAAAATCTTTACACCTTTCTCTCTTATCTTTTCATAGTTCTACATCAGGAATGCTATCCACTTGCTTTTGACTCATTATTCTCATCTTTTAATCTATTCACTAATATATAAGAACATATATCTTATGGAGAGTTATAAATAAAAATTTATTCAAGCTTATATAAAGCATGCATATGTATTGGTCTAAAATTTGACTCTGATGACTCATTTGGCTGATGGATTGAGCTTGGTGTCCTTCCATCCTAACATGTGCAAGTCATAAATGACATATGGTTGATGTGTATTGCACATGTCAGGATGGAAGGATACCAAGCTCAACCCATCGGCCAAATGAGTTATCAGAGTCAAATTTTAGACCAATACATGTGCATGCTTTATATGAGCTTGAATAAATTTTTATTTATAACTCTCCATAAGATGTATGTTCTTGTATATTAGTGAATGGATTAAAAGATAAGAATAATGAGTCAAAAGCAAGTGGATAGCATTATTAATGTAGAACTATAAAAAGATAAGAGAGAAAGGTGTAAAGATTTTCATAGGTATTACTGATTTTGCCATAGAAAAGGAATAGTTATAGAGTGCGGAAAGAATTCTAGATTGAATTAATAAGTACTGATGAAAGGAGAATTAGTTATGCAATGTCATTGTTTGAGCAAGATTTATGATTCGATATGAAATAAATATATAGATTAAATGAATGTGCTCTTTAGAATTATTAATGACATATTATATTGATATGAAGGTGCAATGTGTGTATAAAAATTGATCATTATATGCGAAAAATATATATGATGTGAAGATTAATGTGAATGCATTATGATATTGGCAATGCTCATGTATTACTAATAATAGTATATTGGCGAGGCTCAGTTAAATGTAATTATAGTGTGGTGGATAACTGAGCCCTAATTGAGATTGTTTATAGAAGTGTAGTTGTTTTATTGTAGGATTGGACCCACTTTAGTAGGGAGATGTCTATATTTTAGGGGAGGTTTTGCCAAATTTTCGATAGATTCCTTGTAATTTGTGCTTTTGTCGTTAGGTTCTTATAATAAAGGTTTGTGTGCAATTGATGAGTTATGATCTATAGGTTGTGATATAAAATATTGATGATAGTATGGGTATAATATAAGTAGAATACTAATTAAATACCATTTGAGGCTAATGTAGGCATTATGAAATTGTGAAATATAGGAAAAATATATAACAGAGAATATAGAAGACTTAAAAGTCAAAAAAGCACTAATAAATTTATGAGTAGTGCATCAGCTTCAATATATATGTAATAGTTGTGATAGAATCCATTCGGAATAATTTTGGGGTCTTAGACTTGATGTATACTACTAGTATAGTAAGCGGAGCATTTCTTTAGAGATTGGTCATTGAAGAAAACTGTTGATAATTAAACAAAGTAGTATAAGAAAAGAAATATTCTAAATCAGTAGTAAACCAAGTGGAAGCTAAGAGAGTAAGGAAAAATAATTGGTATTGCAACACAAATTAGACTTGATGATCATTTAGATGAGTATGCATTATGTATATATGGCACCTTTGCATTATTAAGGATATGGTATATGTTTTTTGATGCCTACTGGAATGTTGTGATAGTAAATTTGGTGATGAGATTTTATTTCAAGATAGTAGAATAATATGACAAATATACAGACTACAACAGTCATTGAATTGGGAAGAAGCATAGTATTATTTCAAGAATTGATTAGGTATGAAACTATAGTGTCATTATAGATTGGTATATAAAGAAGGTGGTATGGTTATACATGTACTGTTACGAGAATGATGAATACATATGCATATTGATTGATGTGAGGAATGTGAGGAAATACATGAATTCTATTTGTTCATTATCTTTGTGTGATCATGATAGAGTAGATGAATTATTGTGATGAGCATTTTGATGAACTATGCTTCTTTAGTTGTGTTATGGAATGTGATGATATTGGATGTAAATAATGTTCATGTATTTATTGTAAGATATACTATTGAATGTAGTAATATGAATTGTGATGGTATTAGAATTATGGTTGTAAGTGTATATACATTATGAACTTGAGTTTAGTTCATTGGATATAAATGAGGTTATGTTTGGGAATAAATGTTGATATGTCAATAGGCTATGTGACCATTGACAATATAAAATATGAATATGTCGATTGACTTTGTGACCATTGACTGCGTGAAATTAATTAAGTTGATTGGCTAAGTGTCCATCAATAAGGCAAATGATATCAAACAATGAGAATGAGATATGAAAGTGTGAATTATTTTGAGACGTTATCCCTATTGTTGAAATGAATGAAAACATTAAATAAAGTATTGAAATTTGAAATTTATGTGATGTGTACTCAATTGCTTATTGATTATATTTATACTCGTCTAGTATAGAATTGATAATTGTCATTGTTGTAGACGATGAAATGTAAATGCACATATTTGGCTATATATATATATAATCCTCTATATATATGAGTTGATTGTAAATACTAAATGTATCGTAAAGGGTGAATATACGAATATTAAATGATGTAGAGATATAGATATACTTTGAGCTTACGATATGACTGAGATCTATTGTATGAAAGAGTTATGGAGACTACGAAGGATGAATATAAATGTTTGAGACTCATGATTGATTGAATACCATACAATTGGGAAAGAATTGAACTGATAATATTAAGCATATTTTTGGAGTGTCTCTAAGTTGGTTTGAGTCTCATTTAAGTGTAGGAAAGTTTGTATAGCTTTAAGAATGCTAAATAGGGAATTTTAAGATTTAGAAGGCAAAGAAAATTGAGTCCGAAATATGTCGACAATATGAAATTGTAAAAAAAAAAAGTGGACAATTAGCATATTAATTGGATTTGCTAAGGAAATTTTGTTTGTTCATAATGTATTCCACGTATTTATATTGAAACGATATAGATCGGAAGATGAAGCGATTGAGGAATAAAGGGATTCTAATAGTACAGGTGAAGTGAAGTTATTGTTCACCTAAAGAAGAAACATGGAAAGTAGAAGAGCTAATAAAATAGAAATAACTATATTTGTTCTAGGAAGATGATGAGTAGTTAATTTCGGGGAAGAAATTTTCTTGAGAGGGGGAGAAATATAACACCCACTCTCTCGTATATGTATTTATGACATATATAATATATATTATGCATAGTACATAAGTGGACGTACATAAGTAGACTTTATTTAAGTTAGAAATGTGTATGAATGTAGATAAGGACCAAAGTATAAGAAAATTTTGGAGTGACTTGTCACAATAGAAAGTTATGAGGATATTGTGTAATATTAAAATTCATTAAGGAGGTTAATGGATGTTGTGGAGATATTTGGTTATATTTAATCAGAGATTTATTATTATTATTATTATTATATTGGTGAATAAGTGATAAATAAGTATTTATTGTAGGAGACTTTAGGGGAAGGCAAATGGAGGCTTGTGATTAGGTGAGTGTGTGTGTGTGTATATATGTGTGTGGGCGTAGACAAGTGCAGAGAATTTAAGAAAAGAAGAAGAGTGAGTTTTTTATTAAGTTTTGGAGAGTTTTGATCTTGTTCAAACTAGTAATTGGGAGGCATTAAAAGTCTTTAATCCATAGAAGTATCAATTGGTAAGTTCTAATTGTGTTTTTGTGTTGAGTTAAGTTGAGTTGATTGGTTGTAATTTTAGGTTCTGCCTCCTTTATTTTCAGTCCTATTATTCTAATAATAACTTGAGCTATAGAGCTCTGATTTGAGCATGATTGGATTCTATGTAAACTTTAGAGAATCTTATAAAATGTTTATATTTTGTACTTTAACTAAATCTGTTGTTAAGAGGGTTGAATAAGGTCAGACATTTTATTGCTCATGCTAATGCTCTGTTCTACCCGAATGGACTTAAAAATCCACAATTAATTCTCTACATATGCTAATTGTATGATTTAAGTTGAAAATGAAAGTAGAATCATATATGTAGAGTTTATATGAAATTTGTGATTATTGGATATGTCTATAATTTTTAAGAGTATTATGAACTTCATGAATCAAATATGACAGCAGTAGTATATAGGTTGGTTTGTGAATTTTCTTATGTGTTAGTTAAATGGTGATATATAGAGTTTTAGAACTCCAATTTGAGCAAGGTCAGATGCTCTGGAAACTTCAAAGAGTTTCCTACAACTTTTGTGTTTTACGCTTAAGTTGATGTTGCTGTTAAAGTTGTCTAATAAGGCTCGACATTTTCTTGCTCTTACTATCAGCCCTATTTTGCCTGATTTGTATCAAAAATCCATAATTTATTCCATACTTGTCCGAATTGAGTAATTCTAATTGGAATTAGAAGTAGACTTATATGAATAGCTTTAGTATTATTTTTATGGTCATTGGACTTGTGTGTGAATTATTCGGATACATTGAACTTTAAGCATGGAGTTGCACCTAGTTGCATTTGAGTGCAAGTGTCATGTTGCTTTGTGTATTGATGAATGATTATATATTGGCATTGACAAGGATAGAGAAGATACCAATCACTAGGAAAAGCTTTGCTTTTAGAGGAGTTGAAAGCATGTGAGGTAAGTAGTATTAATATAATGAATAAGATGCAAAGATAGGTAATATTGTTAATTGAATACTTGTTATAAATTCATATTGATAATGAATGAAATGTATGAATGATCATTGTTATCACCTATAGGTGATTGAGAATGAGAAGATGAGTATATTGGATGAGTTAAGAATATTGAGTTATGTGTGGTAATGTAATAATATTATGGTATGTTACATGTGCTTAAAATTGGCATACTAAAGTGAAGTTGATATATATGATGGTATTGAATTGTGGTTATATGTGTGGTTGTATTATGAAATTGAGTTTGATCCATTGGGTATAATGATGCTATATTGTGAGTAAATGTGGATGTGATGATATCGATTGACTTTGTGACCATCGATTATGAGAAATGTGATGTCGATTAGCTTTGTGACCATCGATTATGAGAAATATGATATCGATTGGCTTTATGACCATCGATTATAAGAAATGTGATATCGATTGTCTTTGTGACCATTAATTATGAGAAATGTGATATCGATTGGCTTTGTGACCATTGACTATGAAAAATATGATGTCGATTGGCTTTGTGACCATCGACTATGAGAAATGAGTTGTCGATTGTCTTTATGACCATCGACTATGTGAAATGTTAAATGATACTATATTGACAATATTAAGTAACGTGGAATGTAAACTCATAAACAGAAGTATAATAGTAAAAATGGGAAGAGTTAATTGTAAGTGATTATTACTATATTGCTTATATACATTGATTTTTATGTAATTATAGTTGTTGACTATGTTAGTTTGTGTACGCCATTTATTGTGGCAAGGATGATATATATATGTATATATG